>JAKELI010000163.1:0-90482 GCA_021525025.1 Lactarius hengduanensis | reverse complement strand
TGCATAAAGACTCCACGCCTCTGTCCCTCCACTGTGACCGTACGTTCGGCGCGTGATTTATCTCCGTGCTAGGCTTGAGTGTGCTCCCTTACAGTTCACTTACTCTTCAACTTGAGTCTAGCGTAGCGAGGTGTCATACCGCTACAGACAGCAACGAATCCAATGAGCCCGAAGATTCCGAACTTGCACCTCGGGAAAAGTATTCATGAATATGAGTGCAACAATGTGGCATGTGGTTGATTCGCACTTCACGAGCGTCAGTCGCTTCCCAATTACAGCAAAGTCCATAATGGGGGGCCCCTGTTAGTAGCTGAGCTGAGTCTGAAGATGTTTTGATAACTATGCCGAAGTTTTTTCTCATGAGAAATTATTTGTAGTAATTAAAAAATGAAAACTACTAATCTGCAAATAAATTTTGACCAAGTTGAAGCTCACCCTGCAACGGCAACGCTGACTCTCTGCAACAGTGCAACACATCTGTAAAGTGGGACCTGTCAAAAGCTGTCACCGACCGGTCAGGACCGGTCGGTGACAGCTTTTGACAGGTCCCACTTTACAGATGCATGCTCCAAAAATATAGTGTATATTCATTTTGATGAGGTAGCAAGAAGCAGTGACTAGTGAATATACTCTAAAGTAGCTGTATAAGGATAGCCTGCTGTAGCGTTGCACATGCACATCAAATTATATTATATACACTACTACAGGTACTACAGGGGAATGTGAGCTTGTCTGGGGATCGCGCGTGAAGGATGATGTGGCAGGTTGACAGGTGGTGTCAAAACGGCGCCGATGGGGTCGAGGCGGGGTGGACAGGTAGGTAGCGCCGGCGTTGAGGTGGCGGTGGGGGCTGTGTCGAGACAACGCCGGTGCGGGTCGAGGTGCGCAGCGTTAAAAGTGTCGTAGCAGGGTCGAGGCAGTGGCAGCCGTGTCGTGATGGGATCGAGGTAGTAGTAGGGCCATGTTGAGGTGGTGGCAGCGTGGCAGGATCGAGGTGGTGGTCGTAACCGGGTCGGTAGGGTGTCGCAGCCATATCGAGGTGGCGGGTCGACGGGCAGCGGGTGCGGGTGTGGTGGTGTTGCGGCGAAGTCGTTATAGTCGCGGGAGCAGGAGGTCCTGCCCGGTCGAAATGGGTAAGAGAAAAACAAAAAGTGTGAAAAAAAAACTCATCTGAGTGGGGCCAAGTGCCACGAGACGGTGACAATGGAAATAGCGACGACGGGATGACCTGCGTACACATGCATGAGCGGCAGGTTGAGGGGTGGGGGCGGCAGGTGAGGCAGGTTGGGTGCTCGCATGTCACGATCTCGTGCCATGCAGATACTTTCTGTCTTGCTTCCCATTTTCTCACTTTCTGACTCACTTCCTGACTTGTTCTTGCCATGTTCACGATTCCAATCAGCTTATCTGATCTTTCTGGATTGTTCTGTGACTCACCCTTGACCCTGACACGTAGTAGTTGTTGTGCTGGCACTTCTTGCCAGCAAGTCATTCTGCTGGCATACAGCTTATGAAAGCCTCTGCCTTGTAGTATATAAGTCTGCTGTAGTTCACCCTGTATTCTCCATTCTAGTCTCTTCATAATATAGCCCACTTTCCTGTCCTCTCCTCTGCTGTGTCAGAGCCACCGCTTCCACGCTTAGTCAGCGATCCGGCCCGATTGGCCCACCCCGACAGAGTCCCTTGGACTGTAAACGCAGACGATCCGGGTGATCGTAAAATCACATGCTGCGAGGTGTAAAAGCAGTGGGAGGAGGCCCTCGTGAAGCAGATGATGAGGCCGCCACTGTCCTGCGGCCTGCACCGGTTAGAGGTGAATGGGAAAAGAAGAAAGAAAAAAAGAAAAACACATAGTTTCGTATTTGCGTCTTCAGGATTTGCGTGAGGGGAAGGGAGAGGGACACGCAGCCTGTGTTCAGGTGCCTAGGGACTGTTTGCGAGGTGCTTCATCTGTAAATTGGGACCTGTCAAAAGCTGTCGCCGACCGGTCAGGACCGGTCGGCGACAGCTTTTGACAGGTCCCAATTTACAGATGTTGGCGTCGGTGATCTGGTTTGACGGAGGGGTGCGTCGGGGAGGAGGGGGGAGAGAGCAAGAGAGAGTATGTACTACCATTGCCCCCAGTCAGCGGAATACGATATGTATTCGTGTCACCTTTTTCTTCTTCATAGAGCAGGGGAGTGAGAGTGATCGCCAATGGGGCTGCGGTGAGGGCGAAGGGTGGTGACGGAAATGGGGAGAAACCGCCACACAATGGGCGATAAGTATGAGATAACTCCGACTCTTGGCTGAGTGCCATCTCAGCATTACAGGATAACTATTTGATATCCTGAATAACTATTTAATAACTGCATATTTGCGAGATACCAAATCTCCAGAGAATTTCAAAATATACTTAACTACGAACCCCGCACGTCAAATTTGGAGGTCAGCTGTGTCTGTAATTTGCGAGGGGGCCCCCCATTATGGATTTTGCTGTAGGAAGGTCCAATTTTATTTCGGGCCTCCGCCAAGGCCTCCGCCCAACGTCCAGTTCGGGAGTCCGGTCCCCACCCCTTGAATTTTTCGCGATTCCCGGTTCCAGCAGTGACTTGTTCGACACGAATAGGACGACACTTGGGACGACAACTATGTGTATCATAGGACGGCGCGACCACGTGACTTTACTGACATTTGATCGGTGTTACACCTTGGGCGCGGGCCGTTATCGCAACTTGAACCAGGCATCCCGATGCTCTAAATCTCGGTTATCATACTTGTCTGCCAACCTGGAACCATGGAACTCCTTATTGCACTCAGGTTTCCCAGAAAGTGACAAGGACAACTCATGCACTGATGGTTTTGTTCTGTTTTCATCATTGCCGGGCTATTTACGACCCTGAGGCTGTACGTTATCTGCCAAACCGTGTGGAAAACCATTCGGGCGTTCCCACCCACGGTGACAGTATTGTTGTAGCACCCTCAGATGCCTCTCGCTGCTGTTGCCATGTCTCAGATGCCTCCCACAGCCTCCTCTTCCTCTAATTTGCAGGCCATCTTCTGTGCATCCCTGGAGACTTATAAAAAGAAGACGAAGAAAAACCTTCTCGCACATCCGTTGATGGTTCAGTTGCAGACCTGCAACTCTCCCACCGACGTCCTAGCCGTCCTTCGCACTCAAGTGCAACAATTCGAACAATCTACATCCGGTGACGACAGATTGACAAGATGGTTGAATCCGACGGTTAACGTCCTTTATACCTTTTCCGCGGTGCTTGGCGAAGGTGTCGGACTGGTGAATCCCATTCCGACGATCCTCCTATGATCCAATCTCTGATATCATATTTATAGGTGTTCTCGCCAGCGAAAGTCATTTTCGCTGGGGCTGGGGTCCTTCTCTTGGTAGTTATTATCCTTGATCTCCCTTACGCGAACTGTTCTGACTCGGATACCGAATCTACACAGGCGGCAAAGGACGTTATTGCGAGCCGAGATGTGCTCATCGATATCTTCGAGCACATTGAGAGCTTCTTCAGACGGCTTGAGGAGTATAGCGAGGTGCCGACGACAGAGGCGATGAGAGATATCATCGTGAAGATAATGGTCGAGGTACTTGGTATTTTTGGGATCGTGACGAAGGAGATGAAGCAGGGACGAGCAAGTGAGTTGATCACTGATGATACGCTGCCCGTCTCTAATATATATTCAGAGAAATATCTGAAGAAATTAATTGGAAGGAGGGACATCGAGGACGCGCTGGTCAGACTGGAGAAATTGACGCAGCAGGAGGTGCAGATGGCGATTGCGCAAGTCCTGAAAGTTGCACACAATGTGAGCGACAAGGTCAATGTGGCCATTGAGGGTGCGTTCAACAGTTTAGCTAGTCACAAATGCCATCGTAAACTCATATACGTCTAGACGTCAAGGTCGTCAAAGCGATAGCAATGGAAACGCAAGTTTTATCGCAACAAACAGCAAACAATATCAACGAAGAACAACGTTTGTGGTCCTTTACTTGCCCCGCTGCTCTTGCTTGCCGAGACTGAAATCCCCCTGCAGGGAGCTGGGTACGGAAGGACCACCTGGCGTGGTTGTCTCCGCCGGACCCATCCACTAATCAAAATATCGCGTCCACCATTCAGCATGAAGGCACGGCGACATGGTTCTTCCAGGGAAGTATATTCATGGAATGGAAGTCCAAGTCGACCACATCCCTGTTGTGGATCCACGGGAAACGTGGGCCCTTCCCTCCCTTCACATCCTTCCAGACCTTGACCGCGTCTAATGATTGTAGCGGGCTCAGGGAAGAGCATCCTTTGGTTTGTTATCATTTGTAGGGTTCACCACTCAGCAACTTACAACTCCCAACTAGCTCCGCAATCATCCAAGACATAGCGGCGTTGCGGGAGGCTGGACTGGCCTCCATGGCGTATTTCTATTTTGATTTCAAGGACACCGATAAACAGAACCTCCACAACTTGCTTCCTTCGCTTCTAACTCAGCTCTCCACTCGTTCTGACAGTTGTCGCGACATACTCTCCCGCATTTACAAGACGCACGACGATGGCGCACGTAAGCCGAGTACCAGCACGCTGATTGCGTGTCTTAAAGAGATGATCGCGCTACCTGGCCAAGGCCCCATCTACATCATATTAGACGCGCTGGATGAATGTCCAAGTACCTCTGGAATCCCATCGGCCCGCAAACAAGTCCTCGATCTCATAAAGGACCTTGTCGGCCTCCGGCTGTCAAATCTTCATATATGCCTTACCAGCCGTCCGGAGATCGACATCCGGGCCGCGCTTGAGCCACTAATGTTTCACCCAGTCTCGGTTCACGACCAAAGTGGACAAAAAAAAGATATTGAAGACTATATCCGATCTGTCGTGTACGCGGACTCAGATACGGCTATGCAGAGATGGAGGGACAAGGACAAGGAACTGGTTATCGAGACGCTCACGGATAGAGCCGATGGAATGTAAGCATTTTTAAGAGTGTTGACGACGGTTGCTGACTATTTGATAGGTTCCGATGGGTTTTTTGTCAACTGGAAGTGTTGCAACATTGCCTTCCGCAAAGCATCCGTCGAGCGCTTAATGAATTGCCGAAATCTTTGGACGAGACATATGAGCGGGTGTTGAAGGAAATCGGGATGGCCAACCGAGACCATGCTCGTCGTCTCTTACAATGTCTCACCGCGGCTGCTCGCCCCCTGCATGTCGAAGAGCTTGCAGAAATACTTGCGCTTGACTTTGGTGAAGTCAAGGGAGCGACACCGAAGTTGAAGGAGGACTGGCGGTGGGAGGATCGGCAACGAGCTGTTCTATCTACGTGCTCCAGCTTGATCACCGAAGTCGACGATGGTCATTCCCGGGTCATTCAGTTTACGCATTTTTCGGTCAAGGAATTCTTGACTTCCGGTCGGCTTTCCACCTCAAAAGGAGACGCTTCGTACTTCCATATCATTCCAGATCCCGCACATACGACTCTTGCCCAGGCTTGCTTGGGTGTTCTGCTCCAGTTGGACGGCAGTGCCAGCAAAACCGAGATGGAAGATAGGTTTCCGTTGGCGGAATATGCCAGTCAGCATTGGGTGGAACATGCTCAGTTCGGAAAGGTGTCTTCATGCATAGAAGATGGGATGCGGCGTCTTTTTGACTCGACCAAACCACATTTTGCCGCGTGGCTCGATTTGCACGACATCGACGATCGCTGGCTTGACTTCGGAGGTTACTACGACCGCACCGCTTGTGGATCTCCGCTGTATTATGCTTCGTTGTGTGGGTTTCATGACCTAGCAGCGCACATCATCGTCGAGGATCCAGAGCAAGTAAATGCGAGGTGTGGTAGAAATCACAGCCCACTGGTGGCGGCATTGTACAAGAGACACTTCAAGGTGGCAGAGCTATTACACCGGCATGGCGCAGCCGTCGGTGTTATCAACAACGACTCGGACCATCTGACTCCACTACATGTTGCGTCGTCGTCGGGACTTATCGATGTCGCGCGGTGGCTACTCGACCATGGCGCAGACGCGAATTCGCAGCAATCCGATCTCCAGACTCCAATTCATTTAGCCGCATCTCGTGGACACCTAGAAATTGTTCAGATGCTACTGGGGCACAACGTACGCGTCGACCCTACGATGTTCAGCGGCCATACTCCATTGCACCGGGCATCGTCTCATGGTCACGTGGAGACCGTGAGGCTACTACTCCAACATGGGGCAGAAATCAGCATACAAGCTAATGACTACTCGACGCCATTACATCTAGCATCATATTTTGGGAAACTCGATGTTGCACGTCTACTGCTGGACCATGGCGCGAACGCGGAGACCAAGAGGAGGGACGGAGGGACCCCATTGCACGAGGCATCGTTTATGCGCGAAACGGAGATCGTGCTCTTGCTGCTCGACCACGGCGCAAATATACATGCCGAGGACGATTATGGATGCACTTCGTTGCACGTGGCGTCATCCAAAAACGGGATAGAGACTGTGCGATTACTGCTCGACCGTGGCGCGAACGTAGACTCCAAGAACAAGAATGGAAGGAGCCCATTGCACCAGGCCTCGATTAACGGCAATACAGAGATCGCACAATTGCTGCTCAACCATTACGCGAACGCAAATGCCGAAGACAAAGACGGATGGACTCCGCTGCACGTAGCGTCATCCAAAGGTGAAACAGAAACTGTGCGCTTCCTGCTCGACCGTGGCGCAAATGTAGACTCCAAGAAAAAAGATGGAAGGACTCCATTGTACGAGGCGTCTGATTCATGCCGAGTCAAAGAAGATACTGTGCGCCTGCTGCTCGACCACGGCGCGAACGTAAATGCTGAGGACAACGGTGGATGGACCCCGTTGCACAACGCATCATCCAGTGGCAGAATAGGTGTTGTGTGCCTGCTGCTCGACCTCGGCGCAAACCCAAATGCCGAGGACAACGGTGGCTGGACCCCGTTGCACATAGCGTCGTCCAAAGGCGGTTCAAACCTCACGCGCTTGCTACTCAACCGTGGCGCAAGTGCACATGCCAAGGACAAGGAAGGAAGGACCTCATTCCAGGTGGCATCAAGTGGTGGAGGCAACTCGCCCCTACAGGTATTGATGGAGCACGCTGGACAAATAGAAAGAGTTCTGTAGGTTGTTCTACAAATGTACTTTGTTCAGTCACCTTGATGCCATGGGGGCTCGCTTCTACAGGTATTCATACTATAGCCACACTTGGAATGTGATACATATTACTGTGTGACGAGTTGTATCGATGTACTAACAACTGGAAATGCGTCATATACGGGGGACATTTGTACGAAGTTCTGCGTGGCCTGCGGGACCGGTTGCGCGGTTGCAGTGCGGTTGCGTCACATCGCACGGATCGCACATCCCTCAACTCAAGACATGCCTCGGACCGCAAGCATGGCCGCCTGACCGGTCGTTTGGGCCGTGTTGCAGTTCTCCAGTCTTGACAACATTATAGTGGTCACAAGTAATGGTGAGGTATCTTGAATTTCCACAGCTGAGGTTCATGTGTACTATCGAACGGCCAGAGAACGCCGGCCATAGATTCAGAACGGGCGTCTACAACTTCACAAAGGCACATGCTTGCGCCAGACGCCGGACAGCTTGTCAATCAGATAACTGAATACACACACATTCACATTCAATCGCGGTGGTATGGGACTCTGACCAGCTAGAGAGATTGTTCGTCTTGCAGCGCGGCTTGGAAGCCTGATGCTCCGAGTCAGCTACGGAGTGACCAGGCCATGGTCACTGCTGGTACTGGTGCCAGTGACGGTTGAGTTCGCTGACTGCTACTAGCGTAAGCAACCCGACTCAGATCAGATCTGTCATGGAGAAATCCCGTCCTGGTTTACCTATGTGGCCCACAAGAGGCGTCTTCCCCGGCATCGGCGCATCAACGTGCATCAATGACGAGGTCCACAGTCCACCCCGGTGTCTGCCAGTCATGACGCGTACGCCATCCGCCCCCACGAAAGCCAGAGCTGCTGGTAACAACGCCGCTGGTCGCTGCGTACTTCACACGGACTCGGGACTTATGGTTATGGCCCGGCAGATAGCAGAAGACGAGCATTTTCCTGATGCGCTGATCTGCTGTATCTTCTCGGTGGCCTCTCTTTCACAATGCGCCTTTTTGTCTCGTGTTGGATGCCGTCAATATGTCGCCCCTATTTTCTCCGCAAGTCGTGTGAACAGAAAGTCCTTGCGCGCCCGTATCTACTCGCAACGATGGCCCTGGGTGCAGCTGCGCTTCGCGCCAACTGTCACCCGGGCTTGGACGTGTTCCTGTTCCCGTACGAGACCATAGCAACTTCGGCGTCATCATCGCATAGCATCAAGAATTGTGCGGACGCCGAGCTCTTCAGGAAGACAGACCCAGTTTCTTATCGAAGGAGTCAGCCCGCAGTTTACCGTTTTGTTCGGATCGTGTTTGCGCCCTACGAAGAGAAATCGAGCAGCTATGCGTCACCAAAGACGGAGCTGAGACCCTCGATGCTCATGGTGTTCCTGCCAGTGACGCCAATGAGCAACGAACTCTCGCGTATGGCGCGCTGCTGTCACCTCTACCTTCGGACCACCCTCACGCTTCCCTGTCCACTGCGTGCAGCGACACGCAACGCCAAGAGCATCTGCCGGTCCTGCGCACAGCGCTGAATTCCAGCGCGGGCCGGGAGAGCACGTGAGTATTTTTTAAAAAAAGCGAGTCTCCCGGCGCTGGCGCCTGCAAGGGCGCCTGGTCCCTTTTCGTGAACAATAACGAAAAGAGCACAAAGTTTTCCACATGGTGGCAATCTATGTCAGGACCTTATTGTTCTCTGCTCTGCCATTGTTCCCCATGAAGGACTCAAATTACTCAAAGTCGGACTCAGTTTGGTCTTTCAGTTGTCAGCTTTGTCATTGCGAGGCGATTCTACTCGTATCATAATGCCTTCATCTCAGCACGCCGCGCTTCCGTTTCTCGCTTGTGTTCCGGATACACGCCTTGCCTTTACACCTCCGTTCTTCCATCTCCATCACGGGACCGCGTATCAGTCTTATTGCTTGGCATGGATGCGGAACAGAAATGCTGGCTTCAAAGAAAAACTGGAGGGTGTTCATATGGATACACTATGTAACTAATAATAAAAGTGTATGGTCGTCTCCTAATCGTAATATGCGTCATCGATCATCGACGACCCCTCGTGCTAAGCATAAATGGCATCAGCCTACCAACTGTGAGCATCTATACACCTCGGACCTTTCAATCGAACAATTCCAGGTTAATAAGTAAGTGATATCCTCCCGTCTTCGGTGTTGTTGTTCGCCTACGACCCGAACACGGTGATGGTGTGACCGGAACGCTGGCGCATAGCGATGAACCGCTCAAAGGATTTCGCAGGCAGGTCCTCCAGGTAAAGCGAGTGCAGGGCCGGCAAAACTCCAGCGACCATCTCCCCAGTGGCGCGCTCGAGAGCACCAGCCACGAGCCACCCGGACCACCAAGTAACGCGCAGCGTTTTCCACAGCGGCAAACGGGCGGAGGAGTTCGAGCCACTCGACGACCATGCCGTCTCTCCACAGCGGCAGCCGAACGCGCTCGCAGATGGAGAGACGGCCCACGTCGGCGAGCGCGACGGAGGATCGGCAGAGCACTCGCGCCGCCTGCGAAACTTGCCGATCTAACCCTATGCATGACATTTGAACAGTCAGGTGACTTGGACTGCGTCCACCGTGTTCACCATCAAGGACGATGTAGACGATGTTACCACGGAACTCTACACGCGCCTCGTTAAACCGGGCCGGCTTGAGATCTGCCGTGCGACTGATGAACTGCGCGAGTTGGGCGAATTGGGTGACTTGAGCGTTCAAGGGTCCGATGTAAAATATTCTGAGGTCGTCGAGTCGAGGAGCGTCGATCTGGGCCACGAAGTCGTCCAGGTACTCGCTAGCACCCCGGAACCCGAACGTCGTAAGAGCGGGAAAGACCGACCGCGTCGGAGGAACCGGCGAACTTTGAATGCGAAGGTGCCAACCGCGGAATTCTATGAAAAGGGTTTCGAGCTTGGTCAGTGCGGCGAGACACGCGACGAGTTTCTCCGGCGCAATGCCACCATTGTAAGGTATATCGAAAAGTCGGAGAACAACGAGGTTACTGGTGGACGAAAGAAGCGTTGGCAATGCGGGATACGGAATTCCGCTTATGCAGATTTCCTCTAAACACGGAGCGGATCCACCTAAGAATGAGTCGTCGAGGACGGGCACGTTCGAATCCTTCGATGAAAGCCAAAGATGTGTCAGTGCCGGAAACGGCCTCTGCATCACCGTGGCCATTTTCTTCAACTGTAACTTGGTTACAGTAAGCCTGACACGGCGTACACGATCGGGATGCCCAAGTGCAGCGATGACATTACTCTTGTCGTAAGGGGCGAGGCTCTTACTGTCAAGGTTCCCAGACGTGGAGTAGTCGATGTTAATAGGAAAGGCCGGCCAGCGGCGCAGATTCTTCCGGACGGGCGTTCTGTATGTGCAGATGAGTTGGAGGTCTAGACGGCGTGGCGACGAAAAAACGATTTGTCGCCATCGTCGGCACACATGCGCCAATCTATGCCACTCCAACACGGGGCGAACGAGGATCCATCCAGCACTGCTATCCGTTCGACAAAAGTCAAATATTTCAAGTAAGATTTCGTCTGGGAGAGAGTGGATTGTCGATGAGTGTATGCGGCTCTTGCCTGTGCCGCCCAAGTCAGCAGTTGTTGCACGTTGCACGCCCAAATGGGAACCCTAAGACGTACCTCCGGCCGATAATTTCCCCCATTGCCCACGAAAACACTCAGGAAACACCCTAGTTTCCATGTCTTTGTGATGATTATGTGCCAATGTTGAAGTGGCACGAGAGACCGAACGAGGAGAGTTGGTATCAGTCGACAGGAAGAGTGAACGATCGGTCGTCTGAGAGGAAGAGCTAAATGAATGATAATGTTAGACCAGCAAGATGGGAATTAAGTCCTGGACAGACCGACGAGAGCACTTTGATGGATACATTGAGGATACGAAGAAGCGACGGCTATTGTGGGTGCTAGTGCACGGAGCCACCCTATGAGCGGTGACCGGTAATCCTGTGCAAATGCGGAAGAAGGCAAGGAATAAGGTGGCACGCGCATGCGAATTGCAGTCCAGCACGTGTCCACCGTCAAACACCGCCTTGGACACTTATCGCACCGGAAGGACCGGAGACGATCCAGGGAAATCATCTGAAGCAGGTCCGATCTACGAAGCTCGTCATCTCATCTAATACAATTGGTTACAGTAGATAACGAAAACCCGCCTGAGTTAAGCGAGCATTCGGAACACTGACCCTAATACGTCACGTGATGCTTGCAACTACACTCCCACATGTCGCTTCGACAACAGCCACCTACTTTTTGACGCCTGGATCGCAATCCCTACCACCTCCTGTCCCTGCAAGCACAAGTAGAGTTCTTGTAGCAGTACAAGACGTTCTCCTATTTTTTAAGGACGGGGCGTCTTCTGGCGAACTTGCTGACGACGATTATAGGGTGACTTGAGATCTAGCACTGAGTTATCGAGACCGTGACGAACTTGAAACGCTCTTGCCAATGTACTCTGGCGCCTTCCTGGGCCGTACAAAAATCTTTGACCCAAGGTCCGCATCGGTGAGTCTTGACGTACCACTTGCGCTGCATATGATCTCATAGTACTTGAGTAGTGCGTCTTGGATTGAGACGACGCTGGTCTAGACAATGACATCAACTTTTCATCCAAAGTGTTTTCCCAGTGGCCCATCTGTGACTTATCAACTATGACTTTGCTCCGAGTGTTCCCCTTTTTTACCCCCATACTTCTGAGAAGCACGCGTCGTCGCCGTAATGATACTGAGGTAACCTCATTAGGTGACCATGGGGTTTGTTAAGACCGGTATCGCCATTGCTCTTCACGAGATGTCCCTGAAGGGACATGCGATTGCAGATTTCGGTTGGTCTCATGCTCACAGCGTTTGGTAGAACGATTCTACACCATTCGATGGCCAGACCCAATCGGACACATGGAGTTTCTTGATAGGCCCAGCAAGTTCGCATCTTGGCACCCCAGCAGATCTATCGAATGCACACGAGAGCCCGAGTTTAGATATTGATGTGTCATCGATATTGCACTGGCACCATGTATTTTTCACAGCTACATGACATCACTGTCGTCCTGAGGCACGGCATGTCGTTGGTCTATGTAGAAACCTGCTTTACACGTTCTATTAACAGTCGGCCCCCCCGGGACGGCTCTTGCTGGCGCGAGGAACTCGCGAGGATCACCGAAAGGAGGGATACCCGCACTTGGTCTGAGGAGGAACACGTGTCTGTCGTCTGGTTGTTCCGGGGAATCTCTACCGGAGCAGAACAGCCTTTTATATAATGAAGAAATAAGTGGGGGAATTGCTGTGGTTTTGTGCAAGTGTTGACGCGATTATAACCTCGACGGCTGCAAGCCCATTTGGTTAACGTTGACCGTTTTGCCACGCCGCCCTGACCGATCCCCAACTCCTCCCAACTTGTTCTCCAGCGACGACGACGGTGACCACCACCCACATTTGAGGCCCCATTTTCTTTCCTTCTCCTTGTTTTTTTTCTATCGTTATGTCTTCAAAGCCCCGTCACTCAGCTTCGGCCTCTACACCCTCCAACACCTCCAAATTACCAAAGTTCCTCCAATCCAAGCAGACCCGCGACAGGTCCAGGTCCATGATTGACCCCGCCAGCAGCGTCGTCCGTTCGTCCTCGCATAATTCCAGTGTCATTTTAGAAGCACAAGCTTCCCCTTCGTCCTCGCAAACTCCGAGACGCTCTCTCATCCGCAAGACGAGTAAGCTGTCGGGCGTCAAGGAGGCTTCTTCCCCATCGCACGACGCCGACGTCTCTGAAGATTTTAGTACAGCTGATGACAGTACGGACGAACCGCCCATCATCGTTGAGCCGGTCTCCCCACGAGTGAGGATGCGTCCAGAGCGCCCACTCAGCTCTGTGTCCGATAATCATCTTTCTTATTACCAGTCATCACCATCACACTCTACCACACGCCTCTCCGACATCCCCACTCGTCTCTCTGGCTGGTTTCAGCACGCTTTCAACTCTTCCTCCACAGATCTGAGCCTGCCCCATCTCATCAATACCGGCCACATACCCCCTACCTCCAATTCCCCCAAGGGAAAGTCCTCCGCACTATTGACCGCCGCAAAACACGGCAAAGGCCACCTCGACAAGGCAATGCGCTACCTCCTCGACAGCGATTCCACCCCCGACAAGTGCACCGACCCAATTTGGCTCCTTGGCGTGCAACACCCCGGCTATGAACCTCCTCCAGCCGAGCCTGCCTCACCCACGACCCTCTCACGGAGCGGTTCCGTCAACTCAAGGCGGGCATCCTCCTTCCGTACCACGACATCTTCCACAGTGACAGCTGCCCCTATCGGCAGCAACGCCCTCTCTTCCTCCCAAACCTCATCCTCCAAAAATCCAGCCGCGCATTGGCCGCCTGAATTCTATGCCGATTTTACGTCACGCGTCTGGATCACATATCGCTCCCATTTTCACCCCATCCGTGACTCGTCACTTACCGTCCTCGAGCGCGAACAGGTCGAAGCCGCCGTAGCTGCAGCGACCGGAACGCCGACGCCGATCTCCTCCAGTCCTCCATCAAACGTTGGTGGCCGGGTGGCGAGAAAGGATGGACAAGTGACGCAGGTTGGGGTTGTATGTTGCGAACGGGTCAAACGTTGCTTGCGACCGCGCTCGTACATCTACATCTGGGACGAGGTGCGGGATATCTTTATTTCCTTGGAATTTTTCTGACCCCTCCGTAGACTGGCGGCGTCCCCCCCATCCCGTGTATACCGCTGATTATGCAACCTACGTCCAAATCCTGACATGGTTCTTCGATTCGCCGTCCACGCTGTGCCCGTTCAGCGTGCACAGAATGGCGCTGGCAGGAAAGGAGCTCGGGAAGGATGTCGGGCAGTGGTTTGGGCCGAGTACCGCCGCAGGCGCGATCAAGTGCGTAAATGTTTCCATCGTTGCCGATTGAATGTTGACGTTTCTTCAGATCCTTGGTCCAGAATTTCCCTGAAGCATCGCTCGGCATCTCCGTCGCGGTTGACGGCCAGATCTTCCAGACCGATGTGTACTCGGCATCACATCCGCCCACCCAATCTCCTCGTCCCCGCAAGTTGTCAAGATGGGGAGGGCGTGCGGTCGTCGTCCTCATCGGTATTCGGCTTGGCCTCGACGGCGTCAATCCGATCTATTACGAGACAATAAAGGTGTGTAATTCACTTCCACTTTTCACGTGCTTCAACCGACGTCAATAAAGGCGCTGTACACATTCCCGCAATTAGTTGGCATAGCGGGCGGCCGTCCAGCGTCATCGTATTACTTCGTCGGTTCGCAGGCGGACAACCTGTTCTACTTGGATCCTCACCATTCTCGTCCGACAATTCCTTTGCGGCCACCCCCGCAGAGTGCTGAGAGTGAACGTGAACGTGGGATCCCGATTAGGCAAGCCACGCCTGAGAGGGGGTCGGTGTCACCCCCCCTTCACCATCGTTCCCCGACGTCGCCCGCATCGAGCCGCACAGGCTCATCTACTTTTTCATATCATGCAACTCCTTCACCGTCCCCACTATCAAAAGAACTGTCGACGAGCAGCTCCTCCTCAGGAGGCGCACACGTTCGTTGGCACTCTACCGGCGCGAATGGCGGCGGGGGGTCGGAATTATCCGGCGCAGCGAGCGACGTGGGCTTGGATCCCACCCAAATGCACTACGTGACGGCGTATAGTGCCACGGACCTTCGGACGTTCCACTGCGACCGCGTGCGCAAAATGCCGCTCTCAGGGCTCGATCCGAGTATGCTCATCGGGTTTCTGTGCAAGACGGAGGCAGACTGGATCGACTTCGACGCAGAGTGGCAGAGGTATGCAGCCTTGATGTGTGCACCATGAAAAAAAAACTAATCACGGGACGTGTAGTTATTCAAGAATCACAAAACGATCTTCTCTATCGTTGACGAGCCGCCGTCATGGTCGGACGCAGACGACAGTCTCGAGTCAATGTCTGATCCCGACGAGGAAGAGGACATGCCCGACGACTAAGGATTCATCACGCTCGGGTGTTGGCGATGAGGACGGGGATACGCGCGAAGACGACGAGGACTCTGACGGCGACTTTTTCGATGCGGGCGATGCCCATCATCGGTGATCGGTTCTCTCTGCGCGCCGCATCAGAGAGCGGCCAAAGCGGGGGCGGTACGGAAGACGATCCCGTGGGGGCCCGTGACCCCCAGCGCGGCGCCCTCCGATGTCCGGCAGCACGATCTCCCGAAAGCCCAACGCGGTCGACTTTTCCCGCACGATATCCGCGGATTCCGGCGACCTCGACGACGAAGAATGGGTCGACCCGACGCCGATACCCCCAACCCCACTCGAGCCCGTCCCGCCCGCATTCCCGCCCGCGATGATGGCCAAGACCAAGTCGTCCAGCAGCGCAAAGAGCCGCAAGCGCAAGGAGGCGCGCGCGACGGTGCCCGTGCCGTTCCCGTCGAGCGTGGCGGAGGGCGCCCCGGAGGACCGCCCGCGGCGCGTGCCGCAGATGAGCACGGCGCGCGGGCGCGATGGTGGGCGCACGCAGAGCGGCGGGGTCAAGGGCGTCATTACGCCGGAGCCTGGGCCGGCTGAGCCTGACGACCCCGATGTGGACGATTTCTAGCGCACCGCGTTGCCCTGCGTGCCATTTCCCCCCCTTTCTTTTTCTCCTTTTCTTTCTTTGACCCGCTCTCTTCGCTTGTATAGTACTGTGGCGTTCTCCCCGCTACATCATTCTCGTTCTAAAAACACGTTTTCTCCTCGAGAGCTTTCCTCTTTTTTTTTTCAATCCAGATCTGCGCACAAGGCCTTCCATTGTTGTTCGGGGCTGGTGTGTAAGGCAACGTAGTGTGTATGTGTGTAGTGCTCTCATCTGGACTTAGAAGAACAGTTATACCCCTGCGGGTCGTCTGAAAAAGGAGCTTTCAGTCCGTTGTGACATCATGGCCGCCGTCGTGCCCTACTACGCCACGATGTAGACGGGGCTGTCGCGAGCCTCATGCGGCGCCGCATAACGAAATCGGCGCTGCTCTCCCTTTTGGTTGGATCCCTACTATAATTCACGTGGGTATTATCTCTCGCTGGCGCGGGAGGGTTTTCCTGATGGCGGCCTGTGGTACCGCGCTTCGGCACACCGCACTGCGCCCGCACACCGGCTACACCCCACCCATAATATTACGAATGTAGTGACTGCACCATCGCCATAAAATTTGGATCAAAAAACAACTCTAGGACATTACACATATCTCTAAGCACTTAGTCGTTATAATACGTTCGGGGACCGTTCCAAGCAACAGACTGGTCAAAAATCAGGCGTCTCGGATTTCCTGACCTATATAGCCCAGAGTCAACCGACGTCGAGAATGAAGAGATACGACGATAGCGGGGACCCATCGGGCCCACAGCCCGCCAGAACGTAATATCGTTGGGGCAAGCCGACGGGGCCTTGCCTTTGGAAAGCCGGTGGTCATTCATAATCACGCCTGTTACGACCGGCTAGATGCAGAGGGGAGGGAGAAGGGAAAAGACGCAGACGCCGTGCCGCTCGTGGTCGCGTAATTCCTGTGCAGAACAAATACGGGATGTCTGTATAAGAATAGGTGCGGCAGCGAACGAACCTGTCGTGGACTCGGATGAAGGCTGGCAGGGCATTCGCTCTAGTCCGGTACAAGATCGTACTCGAAGCCTGCGTACGATGTGCCGATTGTCCGCGGGCCATCGGTATCCGCCCGTGACGTAGACGTTTTCGGGGTCGGGTAGGTCAACGAACTCGTTGAGGCCGTACCCACCACCGTTGACCCGCACGATAGCCTGAGTAAAGATTCCCTCATGTGACCCTGCAGGTCCTCCGGGTTCGGGTACCATGCGGAGCCCGCAATCCCAAGCTCTTCCGGTCCCGCACGTTGCCGCCAGTTGTCTACGGCCCGAGGACGCCGTTCCTTCATCACGTGATGACCTTACTCTTTCGCCTGTACGGCCAATTGCCCTCGATACAGTAAGTTATAAGCTTGTGCAAGTTCTAATATAAGCATCTATTCCTCACCTCAGGTCACCGTGTTCGAGTCTATGAGCCGGGCACTCGCTGGCAGTCGACTCGCCAAGCTCGCTCATCATGGTAAGCATCGCACCTTCGACAACCCAGAGGGACAAACCCAGTCGGAGCGGCGGTGTGCTAGTGTGCAAACGGCGAATTCGATAGCGGCGGCAGCGGGCGCTGGAACTGGAACTGGGAAGACGGTTGGGCAAGAGGGTGAAGTGGGCGACGGGGTCCGAGCAGAAGATAATGCACGAGTGCGAATGAGTGCGCTACAGTAGCGCGTGAATGCGCACACGGGCAGCTGCCTGCTATCCTTTCAGCGCCTCTTTAGTGTGGGTCGTGGAGGCGAAGGATGACGTGGGTCCACGGTGCGCTAGGAGGAAGAACCGGCTCACCTCGTGATGCAATGCCCAGGACCCCGCCCGTGGTCGGCTTCGGGGCCTGAGGGTTCACCTGCGGACGGTAGTGAGCACAATCGCACGTGGCCCGTTGTAGACGCGCAGTATCCGTACATTGTACGACCCCCCACCACTTCCCCGCATATCCCAGATCCGACCAGTGAAGCGAGGTGCTGTGCTGTGCGTTGCGGGGCAGGGACAGGGACAGGGACCCCGCTCCCCGTGCGGGAGTACGCGGAGCACAGAAGCGCAAGGACGGGACGCGGCTGCGCGCCGGCTGGCTTCCGACGATCCGACGCGGAGAGCTGGGGCCCGCAGCACGTGCCTCGGTCCGCCCCGTCGACGAGTGACGGCACGGATCTCGTTGAACGCCGGTTCACGCGATGGTGCTGGAGCTGCGTATCCGTGGTGTGCTCGTGGGCCTCCGTCCTCGTCTTGAAAATTCGTCGCAGCGGGATCCGGTCTCGTAAATCGGATGGCATTCGAGATCGCTCGCGTAGTACGTCCGTACGAATGTGCTGCATGCACACCAGGGCCTCATCAATGCCCCGCGCCCGTCCTCGCACTCGTATCCTGCGTGGGGCAAACAAATGAGGGAGGGGTTTCAAGGGGAGATGAGGAACTGGATGCAAAGTCCACGATTTCGTGCGCACCCCATCCTGTCTGTCTATTGCGAGGAAGGGCAGATGAGAGGGCCTCGCAAGCAACTCAAGTCGAAATAGAGGACTAATTTCCGTCTCAGCGTGCACAATATGCTAGTCGTCCCAAGAATCGTGGTTTACAGAGGGGTAAATTGGGGGTGGTTTGGATCGATCCACAGCAGGCTATCCATGCCTTTCAAGCACGTCGCGCACGCAAGTCGTGCGGCGGGTGAGGGAAAGATGGTAGCACGAGCAAAACGGAGTCGACACGCTCAAGCCGCGTACATTTCATGCAACGACACGGTGTCAACCTCGCTGGTGCTCGTTCTCGGTAGCTATCTTGACGGAACGGATGACACGAGTGGGCCGTGCACGTAAAACGCCATTCAACCCATCCGTCCGAACTTGTGGACGCTTTGGTGTTTGAATCGGAACCTGCAAGCCGCCGAAAAGGTGGATGCGGTGACAATGGAATGATCATGCATGCATATGCCACCAACCTAAGTGATTCACCCATGCTGGGGGGGAAATAGCAATCACAAGGAAGGACTAGAATGCCGGGTGTGAGCACTCCTTTGCCCTGAGAATAGAATGTGGGAAGTGGAAGCGGAATGGAGAACGAGACATGTCACGATCGTCTTCACGTTCACGTTCGCGTCTTCCATCCCGTCCGCCCTGTTCCGCCCTATTAGACAATAAGGCAGGCAGATACGGTCAATGAAGGGTGCGAGTGATGAAGAAACAGAGTTCTTCTCATTTTCAATCACGGTTTGCATTTTGAAGACGCACAGGTCTGGGCTTCTGAGCGCTTGCCGTGATAGTGTGTGCCTGAAGGGGGTCATAACAGTGCAAAGTGTCGGTGATTGAGGGCACACACACAGTGTCAGAGTGAAATTCATAGTCAGGGACTAATATTCCTTTGAGAATATTACAATAGATTTGCTAGTGGGTGCATTGTGGGGGACAAAAGCATGGAAGGCAAAGCGTACACGAGGCATGAAGCGCGCAAAGCAACAACGCGGCACGGCAAACTCCGAAGTTGTGTGTCTGTGCTAATTTGTGTCTTTTGTAGGCCGACCGGACCTCCCTGGACCTATTGTGGACTCGCCACGTGTAGGGGTTCACAATTGCCATAAGAGCCCCGCCCAAAGTCTCCGGGATATCCATCACTCACATCCCATTCGCGCTATGTTCACTCTCGCTCTCGTTCCCATCCTCGCACTCTTACCTTCGGTCGCTGCCCACGGCTTCGTTACAAAGGTTGTAATTGATGGCAAGACCTACAGCGGCAACGTCCCCAACGCACAACCGTCAGACAGTCCCATTCGCCAGATCGCAGATATTGGGCCCGTCAAGGGCGCGAGCAACCCCGACCTGAACTGTGGCCTATCCGCCCAGCTCGCCACCCAGGTCGTGCCCGCGAACCCAGGCTCCAACCTGCAATTCTTCTGGGGAAATCCTGGCGGGTCAAACGTTAGTCGCGTTATCCCACCTTGCTCGCGCTTCCTTTGCTCACTCTTCACGCGTGCTATTCTTTCACACCCGTTCTAATACCGCAGTGGCCTCATAATACCGGCCCATTAATGACGTATATGGCCGCGTGCGACACCACGACCTGCGACAAGTTCAACGGTTCCTCCGCCAAGTGGTTTAAAATCGACCAGATCGGCAGACAGTCAGACGGGGACTGGTACCAACAGGACGTCAGTGCGTACCGAATCTCTCTCTCACACCTCAGACCAGAACTAAAACGCGTGCAAAACAGTGAACGGCAGTCCCGTAGCCGTGACCCTCCCGACAGAGGTCGCGCCTGGCGACTACCTCGTCCGGCACGAGATCATCGCGCTCCACCTCGCCGTCTCCCTCGGCGGCGCCGAGTTCTACCCCTCCTGCACGCAGATCCGCGTCGCCGGCTCGCAAACCGGCACGCCCAACCAGACCGTCTCCTTCCCGGGCGCGTACAACGACAACGACCCTGGCATCTACGACCCCAACGTCTACGACACCAACGCGCCCTACACCTTTCCCGGCCCGCCCGTCTCGAACCTCGCCTCGCCCGCCGACATGGCGAACCCGAACGGCGGCGACGGCGGCGACCAATCCTCCTCTTCCGCCTCCCCGGCTACCACCACCACGAGCAGCCGCGGACCTAAGGGCACCAGCACCAGCAGTGGATCCGCTGCTCAGCCGACGCAGTCCTCTTCTTCCGACTCTACGATGTGCAGACTCCAGAAACGCGACGCGTCGCTCGCGCGGCGGAGCAGCCTGGCTCAGCATAAACGTCGCACTAGCTTCATGCGTGCCCTCCGCGACGCCATTCGCCATTCCTGATTTCCCCACCCTTTTTTCTTTTTTTTGAACGACTGCGCGAAGCGCGATGATGACCAATTCATGTTAACTGCTGATGCACTCTTCCGGTCAAATCTCCGGGATTGATTCCCCACAAGTCATAAACGTGTAGCAACTATATATAGAATTCACCTCACGCTCACAGGTATGATATCTATCTAATCCAACTTTAGCTGTTAGGTGTATGTGCCGCAGTCTTCTTATTGTAACTTACTACTCCCGCTCTGGCTAGCATTTCATCCAAACGCATGTCACTATACCTGTACCAGTACTTATTGAAGTAAAGTTATGAAAGATGTTGCTATTTCTAAATCAGGGGTTTAGACGGGCTTTGCACACGAGGAACGCATGTGTCTGTAGATGATCGATGGCCTAAGTGGGCGCCCACCTGCACACGCGACGGACACGAGTCGGACGCACACACGGACTTGACCAGTACTTGAGCTTGACCCCCGATCACGAAGCTCAGGTTCTACAGCCACGTGTATCAGGCTCAGATGCGCCAGAGAGTGGGGGAGAATGTTGCGGGGCGTGGCTCAGGGCGAGATGTGCGATATCACGCATCAGACAACGGTGTATTACAAAACCCCACAGTGCGGCACCGTAGGCAAACGTTAACACCCCCTCTCTTGTCACCTAAAGATCAGGGTCGTACTGTACATGTGCCGTACGGGCGCCTTACAGTGTATCCCACCGTGGCTTACTGTCTAGTAATCGGTCCAGAAAGGAGGAAAACGCGCCTCGACCCCGCGCGATCGGCACTGACCCCCAGTATGGCACTTACATTTGTCTCTTCTGATCCTGCGAGTGACTCCCTGACCGACGACGCGCTGTAGAAAGTGGTTGGTGAACGACCAGCGTCAGTGTGGGTGGGGGTTGGTGATGGAGGCGAAGTCGATCCTTTGTACCGTAGTCCTGACGTGCATCATGCAAATATTGTTTAGGTTGAGGGGTAGATTCAGATGAAGGCGGGGATCACAGAAGGTTGTAACGGCGCTGCAGAAAGTTTCGGGCAGAACTTTCGGGACGACCAGCCTCCCACCATTGCCGGGACGCTTCTGGGTTACTAGGCCGTTCTTTTGATGAGAGCTAGTCTGGCATACTCCAGGGCCGCAGCAGGTTGAAATTCTACGGCCCGGTGAGTCAATCTCTGAGCTTCCCCTTCAAGCTTCAAGCTTCAAGCCTCAATGTTTCAACGCTTGCCCCGAAGCTTGAATAGCTTGAATCAACGAGGGTGAGGTGAGACAATAGGTGAGAGGTCGCTGATGAAGGTTACTCGAACTCCTGATAGCCCCAATTAAATCACTTAAAGCGTGATGTGCCAGTGATTGGATCATGTGCTGGCGATGCTTGCTTGGCTTGGCGATGTTACGATGATCACGCCGATGACGAGGCTTTTGAAAGCATCAACGTTACGGGTACGAGTCGGTGTTGTCATGAGAACTGCCAAGAGAACTGCTGTTGCCAATGCTGTTGCTCCTGACGCCTCAGGTTTTCTGGCTGTTGACAAATAGCACTGGCAGGCGCAATGCTACTGTCTTGACGTTCGGACATCCTCCCCAATCGCGCTATAAAGACGGACTCATGTTCTCTCGCCCTGTCTCTCTTGGTACTTCTGGAGGATACGGATACAATGAGATTCTCTGCTTTTCTTTGCGGCTTTCTCCACATGTGGGTCCACTGATCGACACACCAATTCTGCCGCTTATCAACCTATGTTATTGAGAGTCTGATTGGGGAGATATGGGGCCTCTGATAGCTCCTCCCCACAAAGACTATGCACAGTATATAGCCGTACTCCTCGTCCTCCCTCCGTCCGCAATTTACATCCCACTTTCTTCCGTTTTTGTTCTTCTTTCGTTCCATTGGCTGGCTTGCCAACCGGGCTGTTTCATTCATTCATTCTGAACGCAAGTTGCGGCGATGCCCTTCAGCACAAAAACCTCGATGGTATTCTACCTTGCGGCACTCGCGCTCACGGCGGGTAGCCGCCACGAGTGCTAGCGGCGAACGACTGGGTCGTTCCCTGCACGCAAGGCCAGTGTTCGTGGGACCTTCCCGCCGACTCTGGCCTCATCGGGCACCCTGCAGGTCGTGCGTGTGTTCCCTCGTGCGCTCTAACACGCCGACATGCGTTCTAATTTACCCGCGCTCACGCAGTGGGGCCCCGCCACCGCGATCTCGGACATCACCCCCGCAACCGGATGGCGGATCATCACGCGCTGCGACCCGGCTGTGACGGAGCAGGAAGTCCAGCTCGAGTGCGTGGATGGAAACCCGGACTGCGATCACCTCTTCCAGGGCGCCGGTGCAGTGGACACCATTGTCCGGCTGCCCGACGGCGTGCGTGCCCCGAACCGACACTCCGCATCCTCCGTACTTACTGAAGGCTTGTCGTCTTTCAGTGTGGTCCGATGCCCTTTGCGCGCGTAACAAGGTACTGGACCGACCAGCCTAACACGCCTGGCTCCCCTACCGTGACCCCGCGCGCGAGCGACGCGCAGGTCCACTCTTTGGCGCTCGACACGAATTTTGCTGCGGGCCACGCCACCACGGTGAGTGCTCCAGTTTCATTGGCCAGGAGCTGGGTGCTGATTCGGTGCGGTAGGAATGGGACCGTGTCCTTTACCCTCCAGGGCCTGAACGTCAAAGGGAGCAACGGGGCATCCACCTTGACTACGCCGGCTTCGGCTCACCGGCGTCGCTGGCTGAGCCTCCGCGGGCCGCACGGCTCGCCGCGCCACATCCACCGACGCAACTTCTTCGGCGACATGCTCCGAAGTCAGCATTTCCACGCTCCGCGCGGCCGCCTGCTGACAGGACTCTTCCCGCAGAACTGCATGATGCGACAACGTTCAACAAGACGATAACGCACGATCTGCAGCCCGTCGACTTTAGCGGCGCGAAGAACCTGTTCAAAACGAGCGTCGAATGCTCCGCAAACACCGCGATTCCGGTCTCGTCCACTGCTTCTCTCTCGCTCGATGTCGACGCTGCCGTGCACGCGGCGATCAGCCTCGGTGCAGTCGCCACCGGCACGCTTGTCCCACCGAAGATATCCGAGTTTGGCTTGACTCTAGGTGCGTGTGAGACCTACATCTGCCGCGGCTGGCTGATGATGCGATCCCTTGATGAACGTGCAGGCCTCGATGGCAACATCGATGCGCTATTCAGCATTAAGGCCAACCTCACGGGCCGCGTCGGTTCTGGCGCCATCCCGCTCTTCCAGATCGGCATCCCCGGCCTCAGTTTCCCAGGGTAAGTAGGCGGGCGGTCCCGCGCTCTTGTGGACGAGTGCTTAGCGCAGGACAAAAATAGGATCCTCGAGATCGGTCCCGAATTCAAAGTGACAGCGGAGGTCGACGTAGACTTGGCGCTCACCAACATCGACGCGGACGTCAGAGTCACGTATAACCTCAGCGATGTCGCGGCCATTTTCCCGCCTCAACACTACGAGACCGGTGGCGCGTTCAAGCAGGGCACCAGCGGTGCGTTCCCCCTCTCCATGCCACACACTCTCTAAACGCCGCAGAGGTGACCGTCTCCGCGGCCCCCAACCTCACGGATGTCGGCGCGTCCGTGAGCGTCACGGGCCACCTCACCCCGCAAATCGACATCGGGCTGTCTGCGCTCGGGGGAATCGCCTCTGCGATCGTATTCCTGAACCTCGACGCCTCGACGAGCCTGAAGGTGTCCGCAGCCGCAGCCGCAGATGGGAGCCGCGGGAACAAAACCGCGGCTCCCGCGGGTGGCGCGCAGGCGTGCGTGGATGCGAACGCGGACCTGGCCGTGAACCTCGGCGCGCGGGCTTCTTTCTTCGACCTCTTCGACGCGTCCACGGGCACGAAGCTCTTCGACAAGAGCTTCCCGCTGCTGCAGCAGGTGCGGTATCCTCTCCCGCGCACGTGTAGTCCGTCGCTGACCTCGATGGCCGCCAGAAATGCGTTGCGGTGTCTAACTCTACCTCGGCCTTCCCAAAGCAGCCCGCGGCGCGCAGGAGCCACGCTCGCCGCGCCCCACTTGATGGTGACGACACTGACAAATCCAACTCGAGCATCACCTCCAGGGAGCTGGATCTAGGTCTAGGATGCCCCTTGACATTGGCTACACAACTAAGCCAGCTAGTCAAAGCCATCATACCCGCATAAACAACGAACGGGCGAGAACCTGTGTACTCTTTCTTTTTTCGGTCTGGGACGTTTTCACATACCCCCCCCCCGTAGACGGAAACGATCAATGAAGTAGTGAAAAACAGTTGTATTTTACCGCCCGCCTCCCTAACATGGGTATGTGTGCTTAAATTCTCGCGACCCCCTTGGATATTGTAGGTTATGGACGGTCTCGGGAGCTCGGAATACGCGCGAGGCGAGCTAGATAGCACAGAGGATGTCTGGCTAGGCGTAAGTGTTCTGTAATAGTAAACGAATGACGGAGTATTCTCACCTCGGGAATCGCGCGTGTACGAGCGATGACGGTACGAGCGAGCGAGAGTATTTAACTACGGGATAAACATCGAAAGTAAGGCAGCCGCCATCAAGAATTGATACCTTTATGAAGCTCCCAGCAGCAAATACATTCACCTGGAAGTTTGTGAAATCTTTTGTTTATTTCAATATTTTTTATAAAAATCATAGAAGGACACCTTCCCTTCTAATCGACTAGTTATCCTATCTGGGGTTTTGTAAAGGACGAGTGTGCAAAAGACATCTGCTTACATAGAGGTGTCAATTCTTGATGGCGGCTGCCTCACGCTAAGGATTGACACTAGTTGGCATACAGTGTGGAAGCTACAGTAGACAATGGACCCGAATAACGTCGCGCATAAACGCGCTGGATCTCAACAGTTGTAAAATAACGGCACCACACCTTTGAAAAAATTTCACACGTGTGCAAATTCCGAAAGATCCTAGTGGATTCCAGACAGATACGCACTCGACTCTGCGCTTTGTCAATTTCTCGCATAGTCTCGTACCCGCCGTTCTAGAGGAGGAGTTAGAGGAGGAGTGCAAAGAGGGGTGGGCGGTGGCCCGGGAGGGAATAAAGTTTTTTCTGCCGAAGATGCCGCCCACTCGAACCTCGCTACTGTAACAACGGGGCTATTTCTCGCATATGCCTGACCGACTTCGGACACCCCCCCCGACTTCGATCAGTCACTTTGGTCACGCTTTGTCATGCCCCTTATTGGGCATGGTAGTGAGAGCAGTCCGTCAGATCGATCGAGTGCCGAATTGGCCGCCACTTTCTGGGCTGCTTTTGGAAGGCGCTCAGCTTACTCAATAAAACCCCGACCAGAGCGTCGGTCCACAAACGTGACAAACCACCCAATTCTCGTTTTTTGCGACACAACAAGATTTTTATTTAAAAAACAGTTGGAGATTGTTCATAGTACTGGATAGTATATATAAAATTTGGATGAGATTGGAGAAGAAATGAGTAAGAAATTTTGAGTGACCGAAGTGGTGTCCGAAGTCAGGGTCAGGCATCGCATTTAAGGGCTGCCAGTGCCTGTAACAACCTAGAGCATTAGGCTCAACCTACTGTATTCAACTGCAGTTTCTCATATACACATCCTTGGCTTCACGAACACCGAACCTATAACGCGATCCTTTCCTCCCGTCTTGTGCGTTGTCGGCTTGAAAATTAGAACCCCCAACAATGGTGACTTCGTTGAGTACCGAACAGCTCACTGGGCTCGTGGTTTTCGGGTCGTACTTCATTGCCATCTTGTGCCTGTTCGTTCTTGTGGTGCAGAGCATCTCGGAACGTCATCGTGAGGCCGCGACATCGAGAAATGCCTCATCCTGGAGTTATGCCATTCTGGCGCTCGCCTCGTTCGGCTACACGTGGTACTGTGAGCATCTTGCGTTACGCATTTGAATAGAGGCGAGACTAAAAGTGCACTGGACATAGATATGATATCATTCATGCAATGGAGTTTTATGGACTACGAGCGAAGCGCGGGAGTGTTGAAGAACGGGACAGAACCTATGGGACTAGTGCGCGTCGCAAATTGGCTTCGGAGCACGGCGCTCTTCGAGCAGGCATGGACCGTCGTGTGCGACGGGCCGCTGCGGTGGTGGTGGAGCGAGCAGCTGTGTCTGTTCACCGTGGGTTTTTGGACGATTTTCCTCCAGACGAAAGGTACGTAGTCTGTACCTGACCAGCCTACAGTAACCTGACACCACGAGGAGGCAAGGAGCATGGCGTGAAGCACGTATGGGCATACATGCTCCTCGGCCAGCTTGTGGCCATTTCCGTAGCGACGAACCTATTCTTTCTCGCGCTGGTGCCGCCCGCGAAGGAGAAGAAGAAGACGGCGTCAGCGGCAAGCTCGGTGCCCTTGGTGCTGTGGCTGAGCGTGCTCGCGTCGCTCGCGACAGTGATGCTTGTGCCACACTCCCTGCGGCACGACTACTTCCTCTCAAACCTGCTCGTCATGCACGCGCTCCTGGTCCTCCCGCTCCTCCCGCTACCGGGGTCTAGTCCTCGTGCTGTGCGCCTGCGCATGGCAGCGCGGACGTTGTACTGGATCGTCGCGCTGTTGTCCGCAGCGGCGCGCGTTCGCACGATCACGGTGTCCGGGTCGTTGAGTGCCGGGCCAGGAACGCTTTGGGCGGTGCTGAAATCCCATCCGGCGCAGGCATCGATTGGGTGGGACGTCGTGTGGACGACGATATCGGTTCTGATATGGGTAAGACCGCTCAGGGTCAGCTGATGTCGATTTTGTCGGAGGCATCGGGGGGTTATAAATTAATTAATTAATAAATAAGTGTGTGGATGTTGTTGTTGCGAGTCAGGTAATCTCAAATCGTTTTGCCGAGTCGACGATTTCTCTTTCTTTCTTTCTTTCTCTTCTTTCACCGATTTTCACCATCTGGCGATGTCGTCCCACCTCAACATCAATCAACATTCAGATATCACTGCACCCACTCCCCAGAACACCCCTCTTACCCACGCCCCCATCACCGCTGGTCTCCCCCGTCCGACCGTACCCGATATCTCTGAGGATGCTGAGCCTGCAGAAGATAGCACGGCCGTCCACGAGGCAATGCTCGGTCTAGTGCAGGGTAGACTCGCAGGTCTGCTGGGAAAGAGCTCGGGCTACATCGAGAGCCTCTCCGATGGCACAAAGACGAGCATTGTAGCTCTCATAGGCGTCCAAGGTAAAACAGAACGAGCTTCAGAACCAGTACAAGCGCGAGTGTCTCGAGCTCGAAAAAAAGGCAAGCCATCCGTATTCTTGATCTCCTTCTTTTCTTCCTCTCCTGTCTTATCGTCCATTCTCTACCCCCTCTTTTTTTTCGCATGGTCAACGCGGGGTGGATCCGGACCATGCCGTACCTCCGTTGTGGGGTGGGAGACATCCCATTTTTGTCTTCTCACTCCTACCCCAGCCCAATCGTCTTTGATCCCGAAATCGGAATGGTTGACGCGAATAACGAGGTGCCACCCCGTCTCCACCTTGACGTGCCGTTACTCTGCCGTCATTTTCCCCGCAATTCTTCTCCCGACTTGTACATAACCATTGTCACTAGTACTCTACTGACTGCGCATGTGATTCACCCACACAGTACCTTGAACTCACCAAGCCTCTCTACGAGCGCCGGCGCGCACTTATCTATACCGCCGCCGTTCCTACACCCGAAGAACTTGATGCTGGCGCTGCTCAAGCTGCCAAGGATAACCCTGAAGAGAACCCGTTCCTTGTGCCCCCGTCCACGGCCCCTGCCGCCGTACCTGACTTCTGGCTCACTGTCCTAAGAAACCACGTCGGTTTGTCTGAGCTGATCACCGATCGCGATGCCGGAGCGCTCAAGTACCTCAACGACCTTCGCATCGAGTATCTCCCGTCGAGCGAGCCCAAACCCGGATTCAAGCTCATCTTTGAGTTTACGGAGAACGAGTTTTTCGAGAACGAGAAACTCGAAAAGACGTACGTGTATCGCGAGGAAGTTGGATATTCGGGCGATTTCGTGTATGATCGTGCGATCGGGACGGAGATAAAGTGGAAAGACGAGAAGGACTTGACAAAAGAGTTTGAAATCAAGAAACAACGCAACAAAAGTGGGTGACGCGATCCCTTGTTCTTCGTCCTTTCCTTCTCATGTCAGTTGGTCGCTAGACACGAATCGCACGCGGCTAGTACGAAAAGCCCATCCGACAGAATCCTTCTTCAACTTTTTCTCACCCCCGGTTGCGCCGAGCGAGGAGGCTATCGAGGAAGGCGATATTGGCGAAGAAGAGCTTGATGAGCTCGAAGAGAAACTCGAGATTGACTATCAGATCGGCGAAGACATCAAAGAAAAGGTACGTTTTTTTTGCCGCGCTCACTCTCTGCTCACTCGGTCCCTGTCCAGATCATACCACGCGCCGTCGACTACTTTACAGGCAAGGCACTTGAGTACGATATGCTCTCTGATGATGAGGACGACTACGATGAGGACGATGAGGACGACGATGGTGACGGGTTCGAGGACGACGTGGTGCGTCTCCCCACACTATTTTTCTGCTCCTAACCAAAATTGAGTAGGACTCGGATGAGGATGATCCGCCAGCCCCACGACGAGGCGCGGGCGGTGGACGAGGCGGGCGTGGCGGCCTACCTGCAAACGTGAACCCAGAGGAATGCAAGCAGCAGTGAGCCCGCACGTAATTGGATCAGAAGCGAGCGAGTGGGGACCGGCATCGAACTTCGTAAGAATGCAAGCCCACGAGACGTTTCGCGCTCTCTTCTGTTCCGCCTAATCAGACCCCCCCCCCTTCCAAAAAGAACAATAAAATGCGAAAGTAAGAAAAGTACATGCATGCACTCTCTTTCCTCCGCCAAGCCCTGGCATGCTGGGGTGCAGCGCATGATCTCTCCTGAATATTGTATTCCCGTGCCTCATCTGCTTCTGCTTTCCCTCGTCCCTGTCGTGTATGCGACCCCGTTTACTACTCCTATTACTACCCCCTATCTACCTACCTCCCGCCCGTACTATTGCCTATCCTAACCCTGACTCTGACGACGCTCCGTCTTTTTATCTGTTTTTGTCTCGTTATAGTTGTTGAATA
Source organism: Lactarius hengduanensis (assembly GCA_021525025.1). Lineage (NCBI taxonomy): Eukaryota > Fungi > Basidiomycota > Agaricomycetes > Russulales > Russulaceae > Lactarius > Lactarius hengduanensis. The sequence continues at coordinate 60,875 of JAKELI010000163.1, read as the reverse complement.
TACATTTGCGGGCGCACTGCGGGTTTTCTTCTCTCGCTGTCTGGGATGTGTTACTGAGTGGTGTGGTTCTCGGCTGTCATTACGCTACATGCAGATGTGAGTTTTCGTTTTCTGTATCTGTATAGTTACGCAAGTTCGAAGCGCTCGTGAAGTCCATCAGGCTCGGGAATTGGTCTTTCAGCGAAGAGACCGTGGGAATACTAAACTTAGACGAATAAACAGATAACATAAGCAAGTCACCCGAAAGCAAGTGGAAAACACCATGTGTCTATCACCAGTTCGACAACTTGAGACGTGTGCAAGGGTAAGGTTTCCTTACATTAATGTGCTCAGTGCCTCTAGGATGCGCGCTTGACTTTTCTGAGTGTTTTTCCTTACCCTCAGGCTGCCCTTCGAGTAAGCTTCGACACTACTAGTTCATTCCCTGACACTCTTTTCTGCGTTTCCTGCGATACATTACCCGTGCTGCGCCCACCTCTAACTCCCAGTGGCACCGGCTGCTGACATCCGTGGTGGAAAGGCCCAAGCTGAGGCTCTGCAGCTAAGAAAGGCCCTTGGCATCGTGTTCAAGTTTGAGTGACATGTATTCGGGGGTCTCGGGCCCCCGTGCCAGTGCTCCTGGAAAGCCATGATGACCCGCTGGCTCGGACCACACGCAACGGTTTGCAAGTAGGTAGCCGTGGCGCCCGCACGCCCCCTAAAGGGCCTAAACATCGGAACTCCGGGATCGGGCTTCTGCCTGGTTTTGCTAACTTATTTGTTTGGCAGGCACAGCCACACGGGCTTCCTTGGTTCTTATGAACGCTTTGGTTTTGCTGATTCTATGGTCGTACTCTTTCCGAGTCGAACGACTCTTATGCAGATGGCGAGTCGTTTTGAATGATGATGTTGGGGCTCTCGGCTCCAACTACGAGGGCACAAACTCAGTCAATATGAACGGTCGATTAATTAAGGAAGTCACAGAGCCATCGGAAATTGTAGGTCATCAAAAAAAAATTAAAGGTACGAGGGGAGCGAGAATTACAATAATACCATTTGAGTGCGATGGTAAGTACTCCTATGAGATCTAGCCATCTTCCCAAACTCTCCCAATATAAGAAGTATCGTGACCCAGTGACCCATCAAGCGCGTGTATAAGGTCTCCTGAGAACAGTCAACTGATGCAGGCGTAACTTCCCCTACCTTACGAGAGATCCCTAGTGATAGTCACGCGACACAAGCACCGGGACGAAGTGGTTGTCTCAGGATCTCGCCAAGGGATCCCGGTGTGTATGCAAGCTACGTTATGCGCTTCCGTGGGGCGATCCGTGGGGCGAATAATCTAGCCAAGAACCGCAACGCCACATCCGGATACAAGGTATCTACTCTGGAGAAGAGTTGCGAACAGCCTGAGTGGCCGCGGATTTCACCGGCAACTTCCAATGTTCAGGTCCATAAAATAAAAATATATTATGCGGGGGTGGTGGGGAAGTGATATATAGTTGGGGCTGGTGTTAGCCTGAATGATCCACTAGTTTCTGGGCCATCATACAGTTCCGAGCCGGAGGTCAGAATCAGAACAAGGTGAGACACTAGAACCAACAGCCTGAGCACTGGCACGAGGTCATTACCACTGGCATGGGACTCGGGAAGAGTAGTGTTGTGGTGCCCTTACACCGTAACCGGGATCCGGGGTCAGCACGACAGACTGTCGGCGGGTCAGGCGGTGCCCGTGCCAACCCTCGCCATTGTGCATCATGGTCAAGCCTCTAGCGCTCTAGCCCTAACCCACGTTATTGTGATGGGTCTCAAAACCGTGTCCAAGTCGTGTCAACCCCTAGTCTCGTTCAAATTTACCTTCAAAGTTCAATACGTTCAATCTCCGCTCTTGCACTTCCTGTGCGTTACAGTACTGTACTGTAGCATTGTAACTGGCGGTATACCACATGTCCTCAACAATCCTCGGTCTTATCTTAACTCCTATGAGGCATATTCCACGTTCCCAGCAGGCCATACACTATCGAAATGCGGGCTTCGCTATGCCCTACTTGGCCCCTCAGAGGTATCCCCATCAGACCGCGTTATCTATGCACAAAATCCAGTATTCCACTGTGCCACTTGTCCACAATGCTTCCATTGTATCTTCTGGGCACCACCTCACCGCTACATTTCCAACTATTCAACCTTCTCTGGCAACATTCTATGTTTCCTTATAGTGGTTTATTACTTCTGGGGTGATTCGGTGATGTCCCACTGGTGTGAGGTTGTGCCCGTGGTGTCAGGAAAGTCCGTTATAATCCGAATGCGGCCACTTGTCCTCCCGGTCAACTAACTATCCGTACTGCTTCAATGTGTTCCGCGCCCATTCTCTGGTGCGTCTGGGACATTCGTTTTCCATATTGTCACTAATCTCACTTTCTCAAATTAGCCGTCCTTTTGACACTTCAACGACGGACCCTAATGAAGGGTTGAAGAGCGGAAAGACCACGAAAAGATTTCAGGAACCCCACAAAATATTGACTCGAGGTACGTCACGCTCGCGTCGCGCCCTGACTCTGACTGATAGGCCCGCACACTGGCAGGCGAGAGTCACATGCACGCAACGACAATCAACTCGTTCCCTGACAATGTCTTACTAGAAATATTCGACTTCTACCGAAGGCATCAAGATCTGTGTGGATCTCACTTCTACTCCATGTGGGATTGGCACAGACTGGCGCACGTATGCCCAAGATGGCGACGAATCATACTTTCATCTCCACGCCGTCTCAATCTGCAACTCCTCTGTACACACGGGACGCCTGTCAGGAATAATCTAGTTTACTGGCCACCCTTTCCTATCATCATCGACTACTGCACGTATCGGGGCACGGACGATCGGAAGAGCCTTACTCCTGGCGACGAAGACAATGTCGTCGCAGCACTCGAGGATTCCGCCCGTGTACGTCACGTTGGGATATCTGTGACGAGCTCGCTATTGGAAAAGATGGCCGCAGGTGATAGGGAAACCGTTTTCGGCGCTAACACATCTTTGGCTTACATCGAACGATGATAAAGTGCCCACCCTTCCCGATGAATTCTTAGGCCTTCCTGCTCCGAGTTTGCGGGTTGTCCACTTAGAAGGGATTTCATTTCCAGCGTTACCAAGGCTTCTATCGTCAGCTCTTGGTCTCGTCGATCTCCGACTCCTGGATATACCCCGTGATCATCACATTTCACCGGGGGTGTTGGTTTCAAGTCTGGCGGCGTTGACAGGGCTCAGAACTCTTCTCATTGGATTCAGATCACCAACTCCCTCTAGTAGAACAATACGCCAGGATCCCATGACGCGGATTGGTCTTCCCTCTCTCACTACCTTTGGATTCCACGGCGTTAAAGAGTATTTGGAGGACCTCGTTGCCCAAATCGACACCCCTCAACTCGACTACTTCCGAATATCATACTTCAATCGACTTGACTTCCAAGTTCCCCAACTTTCCAGATTTATCGTTCGCACACAAAGTCTTTATTTAGCCCGATTTAAACGTGCGCGGGTAGATTTTGGCGCCAATAATGTCTACGTTAGCCTTTATTGTGAACGAGAGGAACTTCTTGAAAGCCATTTCTCTCTTCAAATCTCATGCCAAGGGCTGGATTGGCAAGTCTCGCATGTAGCTCAGACACTCAGCCAATCTGCCGCCCTACTCTCCAACGTAGGCGATCTTTCCATCGACGCGCGCGAGCTATCCCCAGGTGGGAAGGACTACATGGACGACACTGAATGGTTGGACCTCCTTCGCCCGTTCACCGCCGTGGAGACGCTGCACGTATCTAGGAAGCTGGCAGGGCACGTTGCTCGTGGGCTCAAAGGCGTCACTGGGGATATGGTCATCGAAATATTGCCCTCTCTCTACTCACTTTCCCTAGAGGATGAGCCTTTGACATCCGTTGAGCGATTTGTCGAGGTTCGCCGGCTCTCTGGTCGACCCGTAACCATTGTCAACGAGTTCTTTGAAAGACTCAAGTCGCCTCCGGAGCCGGAAAGAGTCCCCTACTCCTCGGCGTTAAATTTCGAGCTGCGGCCTGCTCCACCTACCGCCAAGGTATCAGGGGACTCGCACATAAGCTGCATCGGTACATGTTCGTACATGCGAGATGCGGCGACACCGCCTCGCGATGCGCGCTCACGCCGCAATGGTAAGCTCACCGGGATCCCCCTTGGCCGAATCGCCGTCGCAACGGGTGACGTGCTCAGACGCGACGTGCATCCACGGCGCCTCGAGTCGTGGCAACGGTCTCACCGCGACGCACCGCAACACCCGGTGGTTCCACGAAGCAGAGAAAGAAAAAGGACCCGGAGCGGCGGTCCACCATCGGTCCGGCTGAGTCAGAAAGACACTTGCAATGTTTCGTGTACTGTATCCGGAATCTGTCTTTTTCTAGACCGAAAAGCCGGCCGGCCTTCAACCAACACAGACCATTTTGTTGTTCTTTGTCTGGCCCAGCCCCATAAAATTCTAACCCTTAGATCCAAACCCATTTTTTGGCCAGGATCCTTTTCTCTCTTCAACTAAATACACAAGATGTTTTGTACGCTTATAGATGTCCCCGTGCATGGGGCGGGACGGGGGAAGCCGAGAAACTAGTATAGGATATTGGCAGAGGAGAATAAAGTTAGTGTATTTATGCAGACGCCCACTCCGGCCCGCTTGCGCGTCGTCCTCTCCTCTACTGTACTTAACCCCAAATTTCTCTGCATTCACGACCTATCACCTAACAAACCGGCAAACGGTGTCCCACAAGCATCACTGTCTGGGGGAAGGGACTAGCACTCCGTCACCTCGTTCGAATACTGTAGAGGTGTGCCCATGGGTGACTCATTCACGGGCACATTGTGTGCCATGTGTCATAGGACTACAACTTCCAGGGTACCCCTGGAAATGAGTCCATATAAGGAGGTGTCTGAGCCGTTCACCCAACTAATTCACTTGGCTGCCAGTGTAGCCTCTAATTTAAGCGACTTTCTGAGATGACGCAGGGTCTGCCCTCCCTGTCAAGTGGCCCCGATGGCCCCGAGAGACAAGGGAAAATACAGACTCAAGGTCCGTCTTCACGTTCGCATGATGCGCACAACTAGTAATCATTTGTGTACCACAGGTCAGAGCTACGGACATGCCAGTGCAACGACGATCAACACGCTCCCGGACACTGTCCTCCTAGATAAAGTAAGCGCGCGCTACTGATAAGAGGTTGGCGTAGTGCGCCTAACTACGAAACAAAACATTCGAACATTTGATCTCTGTCAAATGAACTACGACACACGTGTATTTCCCTTCTGCCCCATACTGGAATGGCGCAGACTAGTGCATGTATGCCACAGGTGGCGACATATCGTATTTGCGTCACCAATCCGACTCGATCAGCAACTCCTCTGCACACACGGGACGCCTGTCAGGAAGAATCTGGGTTACTGGCCACCAATCCCCCTCATCCTAGACTACCACGCGTATTGGGGCGCTGACGATGCCAGTAGCAAGAGCCTTACTCCTGGTGACGAAGACGATGTCATCGCCGCACTTGAATACCCAGATCGTGTGCGAAATGTTGGGATATCCGTAACAAGGTCGCTTTTGGGAAAGATGGCCGCGGCGATGCAGGAATCTTTTCCGATACTCACACACCTTTGGCTTTCGTCGGATGACGGGAATGTTCCAGTCCTTCCAAAGACATTTTTGGGAGGATCCGCCCCAAGGTTACGGGTTGCCCATTTAGAGGGCATTCCTTTCCCAGCATTTCCAACGCTCCTTTCGTTGGCCACAGACCTTGTCAACCTCCAACTCCTGAATATATCCAAGACTGGTTTCGTTTCACCAGATGCGATGGTTGCAGGCCTGACCACGTTGACCATGCTCGAAACCCTTTCCATTGAGTTTCAATCGCCAACTCCTCTCCCTTACCGGAAGTGCCCGCCTCCCTCGATGCGAGTGCCCTTTCCATCTTTCGTTACTTTCAACTTCCGAGGTGATAGCGAGTACTTGGAGGGTCTCGTGGCCCGAATCGATGCACCTCTTCTCAAAAACGTCACAATAACGTACTTCAACCAGCTTACCTTTCAAATACCTTTCCGAGTTCATCAGCCGCACAGAAGGCCTCTATATCTTCCGATTTAAGCATGCGGCGCGAGTTGATTTTGGCTGCAACAACGTTTACGTCCACCTTGATTGTGACCAATCGGAACAACTTGAGGGTCATTTTGTTCTTCAAATCTTATGCCAAGACTTGGAATGGCAAGTCTCGCACGTGGCTCAAATACTCGGCCAATGTTTTCCTACTGCTACGCTCTCTTCCGTGGGAGATCTCTCCGTCGATACGCGCGGTCTTCAATCTGGTTGGAAAGAAGATATAGACCGTACCACCGAATGGCCGGTTCTTCTCCGCCCGTCCACGGCTGTGGAAACGCTGCATATTTCTAATTACTGGGCCCCTGGGGGGTGTCGCCGAAATGTTGACAGTCCAGCGACCGCTTTCTTCGAGAGCGAACGGGGTAGACCTGTGACCATCTTCAAGGCTTCTTGGCTTACATTTTCTTAGATCTTTCCGTGCGCTCCAGGGCGTATCAGCCCATATAGCACTTGACATTAGGTATGTCGACATCTCGAGTCACCGTAGGAGTAAGTCTCATAACAGTCACCTATATTAGGGTATCTAATCTTGCGGTCGCACGAACGAACTTAATGCGTTATCTTTGTTGTTATTAGAATATAAACAATCAAGTAGACGAAAAAACAGGATGCTTGGCTACACTAAATTCGTCCGAATTCAATGATAGACATGTTGTGTCTAGTCTGAGACTCACGATTCTGTGGCTAACATGGACTTCATATGGACTTCATCGCGAGGGAATCCTGCCTGCGGTTAGGGACAGCACTGTTTATTGCAACAGGGGTCAGGTCTTGGGTCAGGTATACGTCAGGTATACAGTAAGTTAACAGTGTCAATGAGTAATAAACTACTAGTACGGCCTGATTTCTGCACCGCCCCCAGGCCGCGCCATTAGCACCGACAGAGGTGGGCAAAGCCGTCCAAAAAAAGTACTACAACCCTTACACCTAGTCTTCCACTGTACACTGGCACACTTGCTGGCACTCGCTAATGGTGGCCTACCGGGCCGCCGTCCTCCGAGCGCCTCTTCAGTCCTCTTGGTACTTATGACGCCACCTGGGTTTCCAGAACCCAGAACCCGATGTCCCAGGAGTCGGTGCGCGCTTCCAATATGTGTGACACTGTTACACTATTTGCTGATGCCACCTGCCAGTGTGATGTAGCTCAGGCCGTTCCTATTCGGGCACGTCATGGCCTCAGCAAACTGGAGGTCAACCTCGATGCTCGGTTTGCTTGGGTCGTACCCACTGGCACCGCCATTGATCTATACGACAGGAAAGGTCGCGTCTTCCTCATCGGTTCGGAGTTCCTTCATGAAATCCTTCGGGTCCTGGGGATTCGGGATGCGGTGGCCCGCAATCCCGAGCGCGTTCTAGTCCACCGCGGCTGGAACATGCTAGTCCATCGTTTTATGCAACCAGTGCGGGTACAACTGCGTCACGCCGACGAATAATTCGGAGTTCGGCAGTATCGTCACAATTCTCCCGCCCCTGCCGCAGCTACCCCGCTGGAGCGCAGGTGCCGTTTCTTCCCATGTGCGTCAATGCCAACGAACTTAATCGGGGAACGAGTAGCTGACCATGCAGAGAACCGTGTCGGTAGAACTGGTATGAAGTGCCGAGGATGTCATCAACTTGGGCACGGGCACACCGAAAACAACCAGCCAGTTGCCTTCAAGTTTCGCTGAGACGCGGAGGGGTCCTCAAGCCAGAAGTTGACAAGCTTGTGCAGTGCGGTGCGACAAGTTTGTAGACCTGCTCTTTGATAGGTATGCACCACAACCGATACTGGACGGCGGCACAGGTCCATGCGTGCATGGATGGGTCGCGCGTAGCCAGGTACTTTGGATTCCTATGATCGCAAACCTTGTAGAGCGTGTCAATCGAGGCATTCTTGTGGTGGGGCTTCAGCGCCAGGTAGGGGGGTCAATCGTGGTGCCGTGACCCAGGCTCTCCTCTCCAGAACTGCGCTCAATGCGTGTCTCACTGTTATTTTGTCCCAATCTCGTGTGAGCGGCATAGAAAAGCAACAGAGGGGCCAGTATCAAGTAGGTAGAATACAAAGAACGAGTACCAGCAGTACATTAGCATGATTATAGTTGATCGCCGGGGTCACTTCGTTGATAGGACGAGTTTATACGGCCCTTTCAAGTTAAGGGCTCAGAGTGTCCTAAGCTTGGTCCTTAGAACGTTGGAGGACAAACTCAGAGCTTATATCACAGTAGGCTCCGGACGCTGAAGCGGCCTCTCAATCATCGATCACCCTTCGCGTGTCATTAGGACGCTGAGGTTCCTGCAGTTGGAGACTTAAGCCTGCACTAGGCCTGACTCGGAGGAGAGGCCCGGCGACCCTTTTCTTTCTTTGAAAAATGTCTGTCTTTGGTTGGTAGCGAAATTCGTTATTACTGTACTGTAACTATCTGATAACTCGCTTCAGGTAGTCACAGTACAGCAATACAGCAATAATGAATCTGAGCGCTTAAAGCCTGAAGTACGAAGGCGCGGTGCACGAGCATCGAGCATATCATGATGTACAGTACCTAGTACCGGTATGAGCAAGGGTGTGAGGTCCACAAGACAAGACCCGGGTTCGCCGAGTGTTCCCACTGGCGGCACTTGCACGTGTTGGACTGCCATCAGCGGGTGCCACATCAAGCGCCGACTGCCGCGAGAAACCACTACAGTACAGCCTGTCGCAAGTCTATCGCGGGGCAGCTTTTCGTTCAATCAAGCTCCGCGATATTGTGACCAGTCTCAACTTCAGTTCTGGTGTGACAAACACATTGACCAGTCACGGTTATATTGTAAAGGTCCTTTACGTATCATTGACAGTCATCCCTCTTCGACAATCCTAGATTCCTAGATTTCGAGGAAATGAATTAACCGAAATGAAACAGGATTCAGACTGGACTGACACTGTTTTCTTGTATGCCATTCTTGTATGCCATGTTCCAATTGAAGGACTGGGCGCCGGTTTCAGTACCATCAAGCCAGCTCTTTGACGCGTGGGATGTAGTAAGAGTAGTATACACTCACAATGCTGCCTAGGTTCATCTCTGTTTGAGTCCTTTGCCGCGCTGCACCACTGCTGGGCGTTATTCTCAATGGAGCTAAGGAATAACACTTGAAGCTTGAAGTACAGCGCCGTGCCATGCGACTTGAGTGCTTCCTTTCTTTCTTGGGACTCGGAGCTCCGATGACGCGCTTTCAAGTTCTTGTGGGATTGTTCTGCATTCACAGGCGGATTCTTCTTCTACGGTATATTGTTCGTCATATGGGGGAGATAGGGTCAATCTTGAGTTTGATGAGCTTTATGGAAGGTAATCGTTATATATAGGAACTTCAGTTGCTGCGTTGTTGAGCCTCTCTTGCTGCTTGTGCCCAAATGCACGGCCACCTCATGCCCTAATCTACATCCTAGGAGCACTAGTTATAAGAGCGGTCACTTCATCCCCTTGGCTTGACATGCCATTAGGTGTCCCCACTCAATCAATGGGCACTCACCAGTATGTCCAGTACCTGTGTTCCCCACCGTGATGTCACTAATCAATCACCAATTAGCTGATTCTCGAAGATGGTCCCTCCCCCGCTCTCTCCGCCAATTGATACCATACCACCCCATTCGCCCTCTAGCGATACTATAACAGCTGCCGCTCACAAAGGCTGGGAGGTTGAAAAGATTGCTAGAGGTACGCCTTCGAGCTCGGAGCTTTCCTGATGGCGCGCGGCAATGTTCTGACATCCGAGTTTGTGACAGACGACGGTCACGCAACGACGATCAACAGGCTCCCAGACAATGTCCTCCTAGAAATATTTGACTTCTGTCGAATGGACCACGATGCTCATGGGTTTCCCTTCCGCCCCGTACTGGAATGGCACAGACTGATACACGTATGCCAAAAATGGAGACATATCGTATTTGCATCACCACTCCGACTTGACCTACAACTTCTCTGCACACATGGGACGCCTGTCAGAAAGAATCTGAGTTACTGGCCACCATTCCCTCTCATCATCGACTACTACATGTGTTGGGGCGCTGACGATGGCAAGAGCCTTACTCCGAGCGAAGAGGATGATGTCTTCGCCGCACTCGAGAACCCCGGCCGCGTACGTTATGTTGGGATATCTGTAACAAGGTCGCTGCTGTTAAAGATGGCCGGGGCGATGCAGGGCCCTTTTCCGGTGCTCACACATCTTTGGCTTTCGACGGAAGACGGGAAAGTGCAGGACCTTCCCGAGACATTTTTAGGGGGGTCTGCCCCAAGCCTACGGGTTGTCCACTTAGAGGGCATTCCCTTCCCAGCATTGCCGACGCTCCTTTCGTCGGCCACAGACCTCGTCGATCTCCAGCTCCTGAATATACCCAAGGCCGGCTATGTTTCACCAGATGTGATGGTTACGGGTCTGGCCGCGCTTACGAGGCTTGAAACCCTTTCCATTGGCTTTCAATCGCCATTTCCTCGCCCTGACCGGCAAGGGTGTCTCCCTCCCCCAACGATGCGAATCGTCCTTCCCTCTCTCGCCACCTTCAACTTTCGGGGTGTTAGTCGGTACTTGGGAGACCTCGTGGCGCGAATCGACGCACCTATACTTAAAAACCTCACAATAATGTACTTCAACCAACTAATCTTTCGAATTCCCCGGCTTTCTCAGTTTATCACCCGCACAGGAAGTCCCGCCCGGTTTGAACACGCGCGAATTGAATTTGGCGAAAGCCACGTCTTCGTTGACCTATATGAGGGGCAAGTGGAACCCGAAAGTCGCTTTGCCCTTCAAATATCATGCCAAGGATTGGATTGGCAAATCTCGCACATGACTCACGTCCTTTCCCAATCCTCTGCTCTACTCTCCCACATGAACGATCTTTCCATCGATACCCATGACCTACACCCTGGGTGGAGAGCCGACATACACGTAGAACCATCTGAGTGGCTAGGACTCCTCCGCCCATTCACCGCGATGGAGACGCTACGTGTATCTAAGCAGTTGGCGGGGTATGTTGCTGTTGCGCTCGAAGATATCACAGGGGAGAAAGTCGCCGAATTTTTGCCAGCGCTTCGCTCGCTTAGCCTAGAGGACCAGCCTGAGTCAGCTGTTGGGCGGTACATCGAGGCGCTCCGGAACTCTGATTGCCCGGTAAACGTTTCCAGCACGCAAGAACGAAATACCGAAGCTCCATTTCAGGAGAAGAGTAAACACGACCACTCTCCGCAGCCTGAACAGCATGCCACATTCCGATTAGGGAACACGACACAACGTTTCAACCCGTCAGAACCATAGATAGAAGGTACGTCCTGAACCCTGAAATTCTGAGCTTAAACGACATCACATGCGGTACCCATTGTTCGGGCGGTACTACCGACTGCCGTGGTATTTAAGGGTCGGTCATGTACATGGATTCTTTTGCTTCGGCCCTTTCTTCAGAAACTACATCATGTACGGGTTAACGATTACTACATAACTAAGAGCAGAGGAAGAAACGTGTATAAGCTGAGCGCTGAACTTCCGTACATAACTTGTAACTTATGAAATAGACTGGTTGTTGTATACGAATTGGTGTCCTGTAGTTCAGGGATCATGCGGACAAATGTAGACGTGGACAGGGACATGGAAGAATACTCTCACACTACGATTGCATATCCAAATCGATCCACCACTGGCACACAAGGTTTCCATCGATAACGTCGACCCCTAGTGTACATAGGTACCTCTGCTCCGGCCACATCATCATGTACCTTCACATGTTCACATCTGGCAACGGGCATGTAGTCAGCTCTTTAATTGAACCCAAAATCCTACTACGATTGTAGGCCTGCATGAGTGGCATCGTACTGCATCGATAGCCGCTGACAGGGAAGGCTCATGACTCATCAACACTACGAAAGGCAAAAAGAAAGGACCCCAACAGTGCCCTTCATGATATACACCGAACGGGAGTCGAACCCGTGCCGCTTGCTTGGAAGGCAAGCATGATAACCGCTTCACCATCGGTGTGACTTTGGACGCTTCCTTGCTAATATCACAAGGTCACATCAGCTCCGAAGGAGCACTTAAACGCTGGCATCAACAGCCACGTCGTGCTCAGAACAGGACCGCAGCTAATTTTGTTCACGATAAGGTAGACACCGATAAGCTTGGGTATGGGTTCTGCTCTCTAGCGTCTCTTCGAGCTCTCGAGCGCGCGAATGCCCACGGCGGCCAATTTCTGCAGCCGCACTGCCATGTCCACCGCAAGGAACAGCGGGATGACGAAAAATGGCGCGTGGCTGAAGAGGAGCATGGAGCGTTGCGCGGGGGTGACAGAGACGACATTTTGCGCGATGGTCGCGGCGGACGTGGTGGGGGCCTCCAGGATGGCGGCGATGCACGCGTAGGTCGTGGTGCAGGTGGAGGCGCCGTAGAGCACAAGGAGGCCGTAGATCCCGCGCGAGTCTGAAAGGGGTGTCACGACTCTACCGCACGGTATACATGCAGCCTTACCTTTCCAGAGGCCGTAAGCACCAATTACGAAAACGGGGAGTTGGAATACGCTGTGAACGGTCGTCGGTCACGGCAAGAGGGCACGGCACGACTCGGAGACGCACGCTTCGAGATAGAGGAAAGACTTGAACCACGCAAGCCCAGACCCGTTTCCGAGGATGCCCATGGAGCCACCGACGAGGAAATCACCCGACATGCCCACGTACCAAGGAGGAAGAAGCTGCAGGGATTCGGGGATGAGGTGTTTGGGCCATACCGCCTGGAAATCTATCAGCAGCGTGGCAGGTATGTGAACCTTTTTGGTAAAAAATCAACATTGGAATGAGGAAGAAAGGATTAACAGTGAACGTGTTAGTCTTGGTGTGAGGTGTAAAGATCATTGGTACGTACCACGAAGAAAATGAAGTACAACAGATCAATCGGCCGGGAAGTCAAAGGGGTGTGAATGGCCATTCTTTTTTTTTCAACGAACTTGAGAAACCAAAGGAGGTTCGAAAGTTGAAATTGGCTATTGGGGTGCTGTAACTGCGGAGTTGCTCTGGGTGATTACTCCATAGGGAGAATACATTTACAGCCTTCAGGGCAAGGCTCCTCATTCTGCGACTGACCATGAGTCTATCCTAAAGGACCAACGCACACGGGCGCTCCTGAATAATAATGATAACAAGTACTGTAGTGCACTGCTACAACCCCTATGGCACCCGTCGGCGGTATCGCCCACCGCCGTCCCTAGCTTCCCTTTCGATTGCCGCCCTCTTCTGACGATGTATCTCCGCGGCCTGTTCGTTGATCTTCTCCACCGCCTGCGTATCCGGAAACCCGATGTTCCAGTACCCGGGCGGCGTTGGCTGCGCGCTCCCACTGGGCGCGATGCTTCGACACCGCCTGGCGGTGTGCAGCGGCACCCTCTCTCCTAGTCGTCGAACCGCCCTCGGACGGGACGAGCGTGGGCGACGACCGGGGCGGCGAGAGCGAGCTCCATCGTGGCGCCTCGAGCCGGGGCGGCAGCGGTCCCACCGCAGCATACCACTACACCGAGTTAGTTAGTCGAGCCCAGGATGGGGTACTACGTACGTCGCGGCATTCCTCGCACTCGCCCGCGCCCAGCGCGTGCCGGTGCTGTCGCCCACGCACGATTTCGTCGAAGGCGAACGGGACGCCGGCGTTCGCCACGGGGTCGATCTCGAACTCCGCGTTGATCGCAGGCGGAGAACCGCCGCGCGCGCGTCTGTACCGCGAGGCGGGTGCAGCGGGGTGCCGATGTGGACGCCGGCGGCACCACTGCCTCCACTACATCTCGCCGGGGGCGCTTCGTCGGCGGCGGCGAGTGAGGCGCAGGGGCACGTTTGGGCGTGGGTGGGCACGAGGATTGAGAACGCTTGGTCACACGTTCATGCTGAGAAGGCGTGGAGGGGTGCCAGAAAGTAAGCGCTGTGAAGAACGGCGGCGTTAGATCATGGGCGGCGGCGGCGGCGGCACGCGGAGAGTGGGCAGTACTAGCCTTGAGAGTCCTCCTGCGTTTGCGACATCTCGTCCTCGGTCTCTCCGCCGTCGTTCTCGTCGCGTGTACGTTTGAGAGGACGAGTTGAGGGTGAGCCCTCCGACACGACGCGCCTTTTCCTATATTGAACCAGACTGCTCAGGTAGGGCGACGTACAAGTCGGTCTGAGGACGTACTGGGGGGTATTGAGGACGCGTCTGTTGGGTGACAATGGGCTCCTCCGTGGACTAGCAACAAATTTGGTCGGGGTGCGTTTACCACTTGACCGCACCGAACGGGATTCTGGAACGAGTCAGCGTCACCATCGCAAGAACAAGTGAGGCGACGGACTCTTGTGCGTAATAGGCGTTTCGAGCATCTTTGCTGCAGCCTGTGACTGTGGCTGTGGGGTCGAACTGCCCACCCGGTCCTTGTCGGCCTTTGGCGGGATTTTGAGCTTGGTGTTGAATACCCATCGCTTGAAGCGCTTGTACTTTCTCATATTCTCCTCGAGCATTTGAGCCAGTCGATTGCGGTCTGCGTGGAGGGCATCATAGCGGACTTGAAGAGCAGCGAGCTCGGCGCGGACGTCAACGAGTTGGGAGGCCAGATCCAAAGAACTGCGGAAAGATTAGACGGAGGTAAAAGGCCAAAGTAAATTCTCACTGATCCCCTTTGTCGCCCTGCTGTGGTACTCCTCTAGGTTGCGCCCTCACACGAGGTGGCATGAGACCAGTCAATGGCGAACTTGAACACGAACTTGGTAATTGGTTGGTCGCGTCTGGTTCCGCGTCGTGAATAGCATTTATTCCCACGAGTCTCGCAACAAGATCCGGAGTAAGAAATTGACTCGTCCATTCAGGTCACCAATAATAATAAGTCGCATTCACCCTACAGTCACACCACTATATACTAGAAGGCTTATAGTGTCTAGTAACTGCTGAATGATGCATAAAAAGGTTGTGCGCAGAGAAGTATACAATACTTCGCCGCGCTTGATGATGGGCCTGAGTGAGTGAGCGCGAGAGACAAGATAGGCGATATAGGGACGGACGCGCGGCGATCGGATACAGGAACAGGTCGAGGTACGCCCGCGGTTGGGAGACCGGGCGACCTCCTCACTGCACAACAAAGCGGTGTCCATTCAAAGCGTCGTGGGAAGGACGGTCTCGAACGATGAAAAAGGCGTACATGCAAACAAATTAATCGTCAAAAAGTGAGGAGTAATAAATACAAAAAAGAGAGGGTTCCCCGTAAATCAGGCAATGGCCAGAGCTACCGCAGTTTCTCCCATATGATGATGCCTATGAGCAGTACGAGGACGAGAATGATGATGGCCGTCACAACGCGTTGCTGGTACATCCTGCAAGGAAAAAAGAATAGGAAGAACAGAAGTATTTAGAAAAACCTGAGACGTGCGCATCGGCCAGGCACGGCCACAAGATACGAGAGCACGCACCGACGAATCATCTTCTTGAGCGTCCCAGATGCCCGGTCGATGGAACTATCCGCCGTTTGGAGCTAAAAAAAAAATGAAATTACAGTCAAGATAGCGCGCATGGCGGGAGATAAGGAAAGGGCGCACTGTATTGCGAGCGTTCTCGATCTGCTCGCGCTGCCCGACGAGGCTGCGGAGGATGTCCGCGCCGTGCTCCTCCGTCTCAAGCGCGATGCGCTGGCTCTCCTGGAGGCGGCGCGAGCCGTCCTCGAGCACGGTGGTGCCGGCGAGCAGTCGTGCGCGGTCGCTCGAGCCATAGGGCTCGTCGGACGTCGCGGGACCGCCGCGGGAGGAGAAGAGGTCTGCGCGCGAGGCCTGGGCATGCATCTCGCGGGAGAGCTTCTTGTAGCGCGCGAGGTCGGCCTTGGACGTGCGGATGCGGGACTGGTATTGCGGGCGGATGGACTGGGGTATACCCTGGATCTCAATCTCCATTTGCGAGACCTAGGTGATGACGTCGTCGTTTGGTGGCACCAGAATGGGGACACAGACGCACCATTTCGTCAGCCTCGTCGAGCTCCATCTCTACCCTGCGCAACGCCGCCTTCTTCTGCTCTGCAGACGAGCACGGTCAGGTCGAGCAGAGTAACCAAGTGACGAAGGGACCGACCTCCACGTTGATCCGAGCCATCTCCCTCTAATTTGTCACGAATACTCTGGAGAATCTGTTGAAAGTCTTGTTCATACGAGTCAAAGAGCGAGGTAGGAGACGAGTCCATGGTAGATGTGAGTTTTGCGAAGTCGGGGGAGTGTGAGACACAATATACGTCGCGCAGCAATGAATGATTACATCAGCTCAAACCATCCGGGTCGGATTGCACAGCCTCCTCCTGGCCTTAGAGTACACAGGCAATGTCATTAGAGGCCCGTCTGCAAGCGGCCTCGAGCGATTACCAAAAGCTCCAAGCCGATCTATCTAGTTCTGTAGAAGCGCGGCAGCGGCTCGATGCCCAACTCTCCGAGAATGAGCTCGTGAAAAAGGCGCGGAGCATTTTTCAGCTTCATCTAGATAATGGCTTCACGTCATACTACACACCCAGGAGTTCTCCACTTTGACGCCAAATAATATCGTCTTCAAGCTTGTTGGACCGGTCCTGGTCAAGCAGGATCAGGCAGAGGCGAAGAGCAATGTCGACAAACGGCTTGAGTTTATCGGAGGAGAAATGTCAGAGAGTCGCCTGATCTTCTGCGTCTATCGTATGCTCATATGCGATCGATCGTTTATGCAGCAAACGAATAGAAGCGCAGCTGCAAGAAATCGAGCAAAAGTCAGAGAAGAAAAAGCTGGAGGTACGTGCGCTCGCCGTCTGGCCAATCGCCATCCCCGTATCAACGTCGTTCTTTTTCTCAGTTGGTTGAGCTACAGACCGAGTTACAGCAACACCAGAAGCAAGATGAGTCTGGTGGACCCGCAGCACCTATTTAGCCGTCGTAGTTATCCCTTGTGGGCGGTCGCAACGGTCTGTTCGTCTAGCTTTCTATTTCTATTTCTCGATAAAGTAGGTAGGGCACATAACGCATTACCACAGTATGAGTAAACCACGACAAAGCAGTACATGACGTCCTAGTATGATACTCTGTCATGAGTGCACCGAACACACGGCGCAAGCTTAGCACCTCCACCGTCGGACCCCCCATTCCGAACACGGACAGCAATGAACAAGCTCGGAAGTCTGACAACGTGATTGAAGCCGGAATTGCGCCTCTTGTTCGTTGTGACTGACCGAGGATCCTCGTTCGTCCACGGTCGTGCTGCCATTGGGAGTTATGCGCACGTGAGACAGGACGCGGACGTGTTTGTCACAACAACGTAAAAAACGAAAGGCGGCGACATTGCTCTGAATCATTGCAGACTGTCGCAATTACAATCACCGTGACAAGCGGTTCACTAGTCCAACACGACGCGAGTCCTCCATTCGACGTGCGGCGCTCTAGGGCGGAATGCGGTACACGTTGACTGATAGCGTTGGCGCCTCACTTCGGCAGAATTCGATGCCACGAAGGATTTCCAAGCTGGTGGCAGTGGTGTGAAAGGCCAGCTCCAGATGGACATAACGGCCCTTACCTGGAACCTCAGGCCCGGGCCTGGGAGTAGAAGAAGAGCGAGAGAAGTCGGGGTTACGGTAAGTTTCTCGCGACCGTGGCGAGACGGCAAACGTGTCCCGTTCATGTCATGGCGCCATGGATTGCTGCTTGATGGTGGGCTACTGCGCTAGCGAGGCCATCTGCCGGATCCGAATCGACGATGGCAAGTCATCAGGGACGGGTTCTACCAGAGAGGGAAACGCCCCAAACAATGGTAGGTATTAAGGCTGGCGGCGATGGAGAATGGGCGGCGTTTGTCTAGCGCCGCTCGCTCGAATAAGAAAGAAGATAGGTGGGTGATTGACGTGAGATGATGATGATGATGATAAAATGATGTGAGGAAGCGGACAAAGTTTTTACCACTTGAGAACGAGAGGAACCGAGAGAGAACCCGAACACGAATGCGAACACGAACACGCAGTGATAAACACAGGTCCTACTTGCCATCCCAGACAGGTGAAAAGCCGGGCATACCGTATGGTCTGATCAGCAATGGGAATTTCAATAGGCCTCGGGTTACTGTAATAGGTTAGGCACGGCGAGGTCAAGTCAGGTACCCTTTGCTATGTAAAGAAGACACCGATGGGGCGACTGATTGAGAATTGACAGTGCAGCACACGCACAGTCTTGTTCAGATCTGGACATGTATTTTAGTTTATTCGCTGTAAGTTAGCACGTTGTCCAGCGGAGAGCAAGGGCGGCGAGGAACACGATAGGATCGGGGGGGGTAATTAATTGGGAATTGAGATTTTTTTTACGTAGAGGTCTCCCCACTAGCAGCTTCAAGGTTTCTTGCCTTCGCGACTCCCACAGCGGCGATAGACGACTCGCTTACTTCTTTTTTCTTTCTCTCTTATAATCGCTCTTTCGTCTTTATATTATTCTTTTTAATGGACGCCGCTCAGCTCTCCCGCTGGACTCGCTTCGCCAGCAAAGGCGGTATTGGCAAGTGCATTGCTCTCCAGGACTGCGTCGCAAGAGAACCCGATGATCTCATGTTTCTAAAAGTGCATCTACCTCTGCCTCTTCTGCATTCAATCGTGCCCTAACATGCTCCCAATTTTCCCTATAGGACGATGAAATCACCGTCTTGATGCAACTCCCCGACGAGGACGGCATCTACCTTGTCCGTTTCCTCGCTACTCTGATTATACACACCCTTTACATCTTCTTTCGTTAGGGTTATTGTGAAGGCGTCGTTGGCCGTTTTGCAGCCACTTACGTCCAGTTCAATGGCAAACTCAAAACTCCTGTTATCACCAAACGCTCGTCTTTCCTCTCCAAGTCACCGCGACCGCGCTCCTTAACCCCATCTCGCAAGCGGCCACCATCCCAGGGCTCTGCTCCTTCTATTTCTCGCGCCCCATCTCGCGCAGAAGACCCTTCCGCCGTCCCGCGGTCCGCGTCCCCAACGTCCACCGTCCCGAATCACCTCTCCCTCGATTCCCAGCAATCACCCATCCGCACAGAGCCGTCTCATCATGATTCCCTTGTCACATCCTCGACGAGCTATTCCTCTTCCTCGTCTTCCCAGGACTCACCATTCCCTCCAACACCGTCCGACTCTTACGTAGAGCCCCTCGCTAGGGATAAGACCGTTCCATTCATCGTACCGGACCTGGACCCGTTACACGTCCCGGAAAATGACCAGACCCCCATACGTGTCATCCCACTCTCGTCTCCACAACAGGAGCCGGCGCCGGACGGTCCACGTCCATCCGGTTCGTATTCGGTTCCGACGGTTGATCCTTTGGACACCGCGCGGCTAAATTCGCAGCCCTCGGTCTCGCCTCATATCCCTCCGCTTTCGCCGTCCAAAATAGAATCCAGGTCTGACGGCTGGGCCTCGCGTCGGTGCTAATGATGCCACAAGCGATCGCATGTCACGCGTTTCTGCTGCGTCCGATGGCGTTGCCGACATCGGGTTGTCCATGCTTCAAGGTTTTGGTATTGCTGACGATGACGACGACGACGACGGTGATGATGACAATGGTGACGAAGATGAGGACGGGGATGAGGACGACAAGTATGAGCGCACATCTCTCGAGGAGGCGGTTGACGGTTTCCCCGCACCCCCAACCCAGATCCCCACGGCTAGTCAAGCCACGCCGTTGGTGTTGGATGTCCTCCGACCCCCATCGACACTCTCCGAGTATAGCGAAGACGGGGACGGTGCGTCGTTTTACGACAACTATCGCTATTCGCGCCTGTCTATTTCCTCAAAAATGTCCAAGTCGTCTGCACACACACTTGCGACCGTCCCGCCTCCCGTTCCAACATCGCACCCATCATCCGTTCGCCATTCACTAGAGTCGCTACCCTCCATGCCAACATCCCCCTTGACGAATGAGCCTATGCCTTCCTCGCCATCGTCACCGGGAATGATCTCGCCTCCGGCGCGACTGCAGACGCGGACTATCCCACCACCTCTTACCCTAGGAAGCAATACGAGTCCCTCAATTGCTACGACCGCTTCGCCATTGCTTCACACTAACTTTACTTCGCCGCTATCCTCGCCTCCAACGGCAACAACAATTCGCTCCCCTATGAGCCCTGTCTTCGACTTCCGTGGAGGTGGCAGTGGTGCAGCGTCCGCTTTGCGCCAAAAAATCGAATTGGACCGTGCCAGAAGTAGCCCGCTTTCAAGTCCACTGCCCTCAGCGACGTCTCAGGAGCGCACGTTCGAACAGTCGCAGAGCATCGTCGTTGCAGGTAAGGATGAAGATGGCGTTCTGTCACCCCGCGCAGCGCAACCTCGGACGCCGACATCTCCTGCCGTTTCGACGGCGACCTCTTCTTCAGATGTGACGCTAGAAAAGAAGCGCGGCGTCCCCCCGCCGCTCGTCGTAATGAACCAGGCCCCGCCGCCACCATATACCGCCACGTCCCCGCTCACGTCCGGTCCACTGGTTGCACCCGCTTCTCCAACATACAGTCCGATGCCATCGCCTGTCATCCCGCGCATATCCCCACAGCCGCCGGCGGAGGCGGGTCCTAGTGGATCGCGCAAAAGCCTCTTCCTTCCCCATCCGAATGCCCCTAAGCCTAGCGTCACCTCCCAGGGGCCATTATACTGGCGTTCGATGCCGCCCGTCCCATCTCCGCCTTCGAATGGGCTGATTCAAACGTTGCGCAGGGCTTCTCATATGCGCGTTGGACTTACCGGACTTCCACAGTTCAGTACCATCTACGGATCGACCACGCACGATCTTTCGATGTCTGTAGGTCCCGTGCCGATCTTTTTTTCCACCGATCCACCGAACGATGTTCCTGCGAACCGAATGCGTGTGGCCAACTCACCAGCCGCGCCACCCACTCCCATAGCCGTACCACCTTTGAGTACCTCGTCTTCTCAGGGGAGGCTGCAGCCGCCAGCCGAACGCCACGCGTCGACCTCCAACCTGAATGCTATTCCACGGACCAACTTTGTCCCAAAAGCCGCGAGCGCACGCCCTCGCTCGCGTTCTTTCTCTGGCTTCGACTCTCCTATGGTCCCCTGGAGTGCAGCCAAAGAAGCAGAGGTCCGTGTTCCCCCCCCCTTTTTCCCCTTGCTCTATCAGCGCTGAATCAGAATTGTTCGTTCTACAGTCGAGATGAGGCCAGTGTTGCACACGTGGCGCGTCCATCAAGCGCGAACTCTGAACCGAGTCCCCGCCCCAGCTCGTTGGCTGCACGCGCAGCTGCCCACACCACCCGCATTCATCAGGCACGACAGTATACCCCATCGCCATTGGCGCTCACCGCCAGTCAGGGTCAGGGTCAGGGTCCGAATTCCGGTCCTGGCTCGTTACCCCCCGCGGCCAGTTTTCCCCCCTCGCCGTCCCGCACTGGGTCATCTCCGATATCGCCGACGACTCTGCGCCACACGCTGAAGCCTATGAAGAGCGAGCCAGCGTTCCGAGCCAGCCAGTCAAAGTCACCTGCACCCGATCGTGATGCCGAAGCACCCACGAGTCCTACGACGCTCAAGGGCATCACACCACCGTCGATACAAATATCTGCTCAGGAGAGTCGAGCGTCCCTGGAAACCCGACAACAGTCCGGGGCTAAAACTTCGATGGATATCGAGGGCCCGCATTCGCGCTCTCAGATGCAATTGACCTCACCCCCACCAGCCGCACCCTTGCCCTTGCCCGCGTCGGCCTCTGGCTCGTCGCTGGGTAGAAACGCCTCCCTCCGGTCGAAAATATCCCTCTCTGCACTCCGGTCCAAATCCCTACGCGAGCAGGATGACAGCTTGCGCGAAGGTGAGACCGTGCAGGTGATGGACACGGACTTTGAGCTCGTCCGACCTACGCTCTCACGCCCACGCGCAAGCGAGGATTCGTCCGCGAACGGGCAGAGCTCCGGGAGCGAGGGCCGCCCGTCGTTCCTCCGCATCGACAGCCCCGCTACGTCCCTAACATCGGGTGGCGCGTCCGACACGCGCTCGCCGGTCAGCACCTCCGCATCGATAGTACCACCACCATCACCTGGCGCGATGACGCCAACGACCGTAATCCCAGCCGCCACTGTGGAGGCGCACCGCGCGCTCGAGCTCAAGTGGGTCGCAGCGATGGCGGTGACGCCCTCGGCGGTTGCGCGGAAGAACAAGAAGATCCGTCGTTTACTACAGGAGGGCGTGCCCGCGTCGGTGAGGTACCAGGTGTGGGCACACCTCTCCGACAGCCGCGCGAAGCGCATCGAGGGACTCTATTCGCAGCTTGGTGAGCGGGGGCGCGTCCCTGCGTTCGCCGATATCCAGCGCGACGCGCAGGATTGCTTTGTTGGCGACAAGCGGCTCGCCCAGCCGAACGGCCCGTTGGTCTCCCTCTTGCAGTCGTACCTGACCATGGTGCCGGACATTCGGTATTCCAAGGGTGCGTGACGCACCGTGCGTTATGTCCTGTAGCTGATCTTTTGTTGTCAACGCAGGATTGGCGTTCATAGCTGGGCAGCTGTTGCTGCAGTCACCCGAGGAGGACGCGTTTTGGATCTTCATATCGCTAATGGACACGCATCTCCGGCCGTACTTTTCCTCCAACTCGGTACAGCTGGACATCGACGCGTCGCTGTTCGCAAAGGCCGTGGAGTCGGTCGATCCCCAGGTCGCGAAGAAGCTGTTCGTCGACATGGGCATCGCGCCAATCCGCGTCTGTCGACCGTGGTCAGCAGCTTCTCTTCGTGTTCCAGTGTATCTGGGTCCCCTGACGTTTTCCAGGTTCACCTCGCTCTTCGTCGAGGCGCTTCCTACGGAGTACTTTCAGAGAGTGTGGGATATCTTCCTGAGCGAAGGTGCGCAACCAACCCCCGCATGCCCCCGCGCGCACTTTTCTCACTACATAGCGCAGGCGTGGTTTTCCTCTTCCGCATCGGGCTCGCACTCGTGACATGCTGCCATCGCACGCTGCGCGACATCCGCACCGAGGCGGACGCGCTCGCCATCCTCGCGCGCCCACCGCCCTTCCTCCTCTCGTCCTCGCCCAGCGCGCTCATCGAGCTCTCAACCTCGTTCCGCATCAAGGACGACGACATCCGCAAGCAGCGCGTCAAGCTCGAGGCGCAGGTCAAGCGCCAGACGCAGACGCGTCTCTCCAATGCCGTGCGGCATGGGAGCCGCGGCGGTTCCGGGAATGGGCTTGCTGCGATGGCCATCACGTTGCCCAGCAAAAGTTGATCATGCCTGTGCGCCTTTTTTTTTTTTTTTGTTTTCTTTTTTTGTCTTGGGGTGGTCATTCTCGTGTTCTTTATCTAAGTTATCTCCCCCGCGCTTTTTTTTTGTTCTCTTATATTTTTATGTCCTTTATGTTATGAATCCAATGTCACCCCCATGTTGCCCCAACTTTCCCCCCTCCCTATCCTTTTCCTGGTATATATACACATATACGCGCATATCGTTTCTTGTCGACATGACACACAGTACGTACTGTACATACTGACAGCATCATCATCACAATCATCATCATAATTTTGGGCTTGGACAATGTTTTTTTTTTTGTGGATTCGTGTAGTCCAGGAATATAACCTCTTCCCAAAGAATACCACCACGACGTTCTGGTATAATCTGTTGAGCCAAGATGTGGGTCCCAGAACTCGGAAGGCATGGTCGCTTCGTGTCGCTCTCGATATCAGCCCCCAGTCACAGATGGTTCAGATACCTCCTCAGAAGTCTGTCAATGGAACTTGACGAAATGTCCAGAAATCTCGAACTATAACCAAAAAGAAAGAACATGCACTCTTTGTAAACCTGAAAACTCAGGTTTCTAGGTTTTCGGAAGCCTGAAAAAATCAATGAAAACCCTTGTGAAAACCCCGAAACGCTGGGAAAGCGATATGACCATGTTTCCAAGGTTTTCAGACGTTCTTTGGGGTTTTTTTTGGATCCATTTATATCCCGGTTGGTAGATTCTTTGAGGTTTCCAAGGTTGAGAAACACTTGTCAACTTCCTGATGCCTTCCCTCTACACCGGATCACCTGACTTGGCCCTCTCAACTCGCCTTTCCCAATAGGGCAATTTTTGCACAACCCGATTGGAAGCGCAGCTACCATACTTCGAACAGATAACCATTCAAGTTCAATGATGCAGCGTGAAATTTGTAGCTACTGGCTCAAGGGAAAGTGTACCTTTGGCAAAAAATGTAAGAACTCACACGAAACCGAGTCCGCCATCGGGGACGCTTCACGCTCTGCCACTGCCACCGTCACGGTTCGAATCCCCTCAACGCAAGGTATCTGTCCGAACTTCATCATAGGCACGTGTAGGTTTGGGGATCGATGTCGTATGTTGCACCGTCTAGCTACGGAGACTCAAAGTAAGCAAAATATTGTCGAGATCTCCAAGTTGATGTTACTTGATCATGTACGCAGCACCTCCGAGTCCACCTTTTGTTGCTGCGCCAAAGCCATGCAAATTCTTCCCAAAGGGAAGGTGCAACAAGGGAGAAGACTGTCCTTTCGGCCACACCGTTTCGAACTCGAACTCGTACATGTTAAATTCCGTTACCCCCTTGGACGGTCCTGTGCACAGACGAAGGACCAAACAAAGTCCTACGGTGAGCAGTGTTCACACGTTTTCGTCTAACTCTGAAGTCCGTATTAGAATAAACACCCACCGGGTACATATCAAACCCGTGGAGGCCCATCAGCGCCACCCTTTGAGCGAGACGACGATCTCTCATACGCAATGCGCTTGCAAAATGAATTTGACAACGAAGACCGCGCACTCTCTGCAGAACGTATCAAGCTTTCCCAGACTGCCCAACAAGTGTTCGAGTGCGGGATATGCATGGAAGAGCTGCCCGAAGACTCTGTCGCTCGTCTCGATCCTTGTGGACACGCCTTCTGTCGAGAGTGCATGCGCGGATACGTATCTGCTCGCCTCGAGGAGCACAGATTCCCCGTACTATGCCCTACTTGCGCTGCAAGTAAGGGTAAGGGTAAAGGTGACGCCGGCGGTACGCGGATCACGTTCTCCTCTCTCCCTCGTCACAATTCTCATGGCACAGAATGAATGTTGTAGAGGTTTCACAAACCCTCGCTCAAGACCTCGGCCTCACTGACGAGCAGTTCGACATCTGGGTTGAATTAGAGATGACCTCGTTTTCCGTGCTTCTGCACTGCCGAAAGTAACTTACGCCCGGCCCATAGTACCCATGTGCTTACTAATCATCGACAGGTGTCAGCGGTCGATGTTCGTGGCGAGAGATGAACACGAAGAAGCAGAAATCATCGAGTGCCCGCTTCCAGACTGTGACTATGCTTGGTGTATGCAATGTCAAAAAACGATCGACTTTAGTGGGCCAGATCATTCTTGCGACGGCGACGGCACATCGGAACTGGATGACTTGGTGAAGCAGGAAGGATGGAAGTATTGCCCATGTACGCCCGTTCTCACTTGTTGTTACCATCGTCGACCTTGCTCCTCTTTCTTTCTAGCGTGCAAGACACCGATTCAGAAAGTGTCGGGATGCAATCACATGGCGGTACGTTTCTACTGTGATTTGGCGTTTATTCGACAACTAGTTGAACCCTCGCCCGTAGTGTATGACCCCTGCATGCAACACGTGAGCGCTAGTTACACCACGCTCTTGATCGGATCTCTGATGCAGAATTTTTGCTAGACACTTCTGCTACCACTGTGGCGATCTAATCGTGAAGTCGGCCCTGGGCCAGGAGATTAATGAGGCGATGTTTAGCCACTTTAGGTCAAAATGTTCGCTCTTCGAGGTGCCTGGCGAATAAGCCACCAACTATTCAAGCACCCGGAATGTATATTGTCATTGAAACGACCGGGTTCCTTCATAACATTCCACCACTCTTGTGGAGGATGCTTAGACCTTTGCTACCGAGTAACGCGCCCCACCCGTAACGGTGATATGTATCTGCTACGTTTCCGTTTCCGTATTTTTTACCCTACCCAAGCAGCCAGTTGTCCTCGCATGCAGAGATCACGTTCCCTGTAAGTTACTTCAAATACAAGCGTTTCAAATTTGGTCTCATTTTCAAATTTCCGGGGATCAAGCACCTGGGCTATTTTCTCATGTTGACCATGTACTGTACGTGTTGGTTATGGATAGTTTCGGGAGCTCGGAACCAACGCGCTAGGCGAACTGAATAAAACGTATATGTCTCGGGATCGCGCGTGTATGTGCTACAGTCGACTCCCTCTTATCCGATACCTACTTTTTGAGATTTTACGACTACAAACCATACTCGAGCATACTCTCTCGTACTCGATAACCTATACACCTCAAATAGAGCCCTGGGCCTATCCCCACATGACAAAATGGGGATGTGGATATGAGGATATATGGGTTTTAGGGGTTTCGGATAAGAGGGTGTCGTGCCGTGACTGTAACATCGCCCATTGTGTATTACGTACAAGCCCTGCACCCCACTCTTAACAGATAACTCAAGTTCAATGGTGCAGCGCAAAAGCAAAACCTGTAGCTACTGGCTCAAGGGAAGGTGTACCTTTGGCAAAAAATGTAGGAATTCACATGATATTCCTTCCGAGTCCGCCATAGGGCCCGACGCTTCACGCTCCGCCACCGCTGCCGCCACGGTTCGAATCCCCGCGACGCAGTACGGCGATACCTGTCCATACTTTGTCAAAGGCACGTGTAGATTTGGGGATCGATGTCGTTGGTCGCACCGTCTAGCGACGGAGGTGCAAAGTAAGCAAAATGGCGGTCATTATGTCGAGATCTCCAAGTTGATGTTGTATGCAGCGCCTCCGAGTCGACCTTTTGCTGTGCCGAAGCCATGCAAATTCTTCCCAAAGGGAAGATGCAACAAGGGAGAAGACTGTCCTTTCGGCCACACCGTTTCGAACTCGGTCATGTTAGATTCCGTAGACACCCTTCACCGTCCTGTGCCTATGCGCAGACCAAGGATCGAACAGAGTCCTACGGTGAGCCAGTGTTCACATGCTTTCGTCTGACTCACATATACTGAAATCAGCTGCGGACATCATTAGAATAAACACACACCAGCTATTGGTGCCACATCTTCCACTGGAGGTCCATCAACCTGCCCGCTCAGATGTAACAAGGGAGAAGACTGTCCTTTTGGCTACACCGTTTCGAACTCGGTCATGTTAAATTCCGTAGACACCCTTCACCGTCCTATGTCTATGCGCAGACCAATAATCGAACAGAGTCCTACGGTGAGCCAGTGTTCACATGCTTTCGTCTGACTCACATATACTGAAATCAGCTGCGGATGTCATTAGAATAAACACATACCAGCTATTGGTGCCACATCTTCCACTGGAGGTCCATCAACAGCACCATCCTTTAAGCGAGACGACAATCTCTCGTACTCAAGGCGCTTGCAAAATGAATTTGACAACGAGATCCGCGCGCTCTCCACAGCACGTATTAAGCTTTCCAACGTTGTCCAACAAATGTTCGAGTGCGGGGTATGCATGGAAAAGATGCCCGAGGACTCTGTCGCTCGTCTCGATCCTTGTGAACACGCCTTCTGTCGGGAGTGCATGCACGGATACGTATCTACTCGCCTCGAGGAGCGTAGATTCCCCATACTCTGCCCTACTTGCACTGCAGGTAAGGGTAAGGGTAAAGGTGCCACCGGCGGTACGCGGATGTTCTCCTCTCTCCCTCGTCATAATTCTCATGGCACAGAATGAATGTTGTAGAGGTTTCACAGACCCTCGCACAATGCCTCGGCCTCACTGACAAGCAATTCGACATTTGGAGTGAACTGGAGATGTCCTCATTTTCCGTGCTTCTGCACTGCCGAAAGTAACTCACGCCCGTAGTTTCTACCCGCGTGCTTACTAATCATCGGGACAGGTGTCAGCGGTCGATGTTCGTAGCGAGAGATGAGTACGAAGAAGCAGAAATCGTCGAGTGCCCGCTTCCGGACTGCGATTATGCTTGGTGCATGCATTGTCAAAAAACGATCGATTTTTATGGGGCAGATCATTCTTGCGACGGCAATGGCACATCAGAACTAGATAACTTGGTGAAGCAGGAAGGATGGAAGTATTGCCCGTGTACGCCCATTCTCGCTTGTTGTTACTATCATCAACCTTGCTCCTCTTTCTTTCTAGCGTGCAAGACACCGATTCAGAAAGTGTCGGGATGCAATCACATGACGGTACGTTTCTACTGTGATTTGGCGTTTGTTCGAAAATTAATTGAACCCTCGCCCACAGTGTACCTCCGCATGCAACACGTGAGTACTAGTCATACCGCGT
Organism: Lactarius hengduanensis; assembly: GCA_021525025.1. Classification (NCBI taxonomy): domain Eukaryota; kingdom Fungi; phylum Basidiomycota; class Agaricomycetes; order Russulales; family Russulaceae; genus Lactarius; species Lactarius hengduanensis. The sequence continues at coordinate 32,507 of JAKELI010000163.1, read as the reverse complement.
TCTTGATAGAGTCTGATGCAGAATTTTCACTAGACATTTCTGCTACCACTGTGGCGATTTAATCGTGAAATCGGCACTGGGCCAGGAGATTAATGTGGCGGTGTCTAGCCACTTCAGGACAAAATGTTCGCTCTTCGAGGTGCCCGGCGAGGATATTGTCATGGTGGAAACGACCGGGGGGTTCCTTCCATTCTTGCGGAGGATGTTTGGTTGGCAGTAGCGCGTCCCACCCGTGACGACGATATCTATCTACTACACGATTCCGTCTCCGTATTTCGTATCCTACCCAAGCAGCCAGTTATCGTTTGTTTTCATCGCATACAGAAGTCACTTACGTTCTCCCTGTAACATACGTCAAGTACAGTCTTCCATGGCTCTTTGGACCACTCAAATCTTTTTGACCTTCAGGAAATCGTTGTAATGGATGATCGATGAACAGTCAATCTAAGTAGACAACCATGGTGCCGGACATTCGGTATTCCAAGGGTGCGTGGCGCACCGTGCGTTATGTTTCAGTGCACGTAGAACTTACCTCAGGCTATGCCATGCTGGCACCATTGGTCATCGGACAAATATGGTAACCAGCGCCGCCATGTTCCCATGCGGTCGTATTAGGGGTTCCGGACTAGCTTATTCTACCCATTTCACCGAGCCATTCAGCAACCCGCCCACTTGCGTCCATGTCATCAGGCTCACTTTACTCAATTCTTTCAAGCGCTCAGACAATGATCTTCCCCAAGTGGTTTACTATGTTTGGTCGAGAAATGTCAGTGAGGCCCGACGCTTCACGCTTTGCCACCACCGCGACGCAGCCACGCGCAGGTATCTATCCATACAGTACTCCATCAAAGGCACATGTACTAAGTTAGCCGTATGTCGCACCGTCTAGCCACAGAGACGCAAAGTAAGCAAAACAGCGGTCACACCCGTGGAGGCCCATCAGCGCCACTCTTTGAGCTCGACGATGATCTCTTGTACGCAAGGCGCTTGCAGAGTGAAATTGACAGCGAAGACTGCGCGCTGCACTTGCAGAACGAATTCGACAATGAATCGACATAGAAGACCGCGCACTATTCGCAGAACGTACCATGCTTTCCCAGGCCGTCCAACGAGTGTTTGTGTGTGGGGTATGCATGGAAGAGATGCCTGAGGACTCTGTCGCTCGTCTTGATTGTGGACACGCCTTCTGTCGGGAGTGCATACGCGCATACATTTCTACTCGCCTCGAGGAGCACAGATTCCCCATACTATGCCCTACTTGCGCTGCAGGTAAGGGTAACGGTAGAGGTGCCACCGGCGGTACGCGGATGTTCTCCTCTCCCCCCTCGTCAAAGTGTTCATGAATGTTGTAGAGGTTTCACAGATCCTCGCGCAAGACCTCGGCCTCACCGACGAGCAGTTCGACGTTTGGATTGAATTAGAGATGTCCTCGTTTTCCGTGCTTCTGCACTGCCGAAAGTAACTTACACCCGTAGTTTCTACCCGCGTGCTTACTAACCATCGAGACAGGTGTCAGCGGTCGATGTTCGTAGCGAGAGATGAACACGAGGTAGCAAAAATCATCAAGTGCCCGCTCCCGGACTGCGACCATGCTTGGTGCAAGCAGTGTCAACAAACGTTCCGCTTTGGTGGGCCAACGCACTCTTGCGACGGCACATTGGAACTAGATGACTTGGTGAAACAACAAGGGTGGAAGTATTGCCCATGTACGCCCGTTCTCACTTGTTGTTACTATCATCAACCTTGCTCATCTTTCTTTCTAGCGTGCAAGACACCGATTCAGAAAGTGTCGGGATGCAACCACATGACGGTACGTTTTCACTGTGACTTGGCAGTTATTCGGCAATCACTTGAACCCTCGCCTGTAGTGTCTGACCCCGGCATGCAACACGTGAGCGCTACTCATACCCCGTTTCTTGATCAGGTCTCTGATGCAGAATTTTTGCTAGACATTTCTGCTACCACTGTGGTGATCTAATCGTGAAGTCGGCTCTGCGCCAGGAGATTAATGAGGCAGTGTCTAGCCACTTCAGGTCAAAATGTACGCTCTTCGAGGTGTCCGGTGAGTAAGCCACCGACGATTTCAATACTCGGAATGTGTATTTTCATTGAAACAATTGGGCTCCTCCACTGTACACACCCACCGGGAAGCCGCACCACTATCAGTTACTTCCCTTAACGGGAGGTGGTTTGATCGGGTCTGGTGGTCGAACCAGAAATCACTGCAGTTTATTTACAGTAACGTAGTCAGCTAACGTTGTATGGAGAGAAGGGCTTCAGTCAGAAATTTGCTACCGACCTCATGTTGTTTGAAACAAGGATGGGATTCGCTTGGGGATTCGTCAAACAAAGAGCGGACCGGTCCGTGAGAAACGATGCAACGCCCTAGGATCACCCATTGTCCTGCAGGCATGCCTGCAGGTTGATTCCTTGGTTGATACTATTACAAGCTCAACTGCCCAACTTCGAACAGACAATTATCCATCAGCTCAAGTTCAATGATGCAGCGCAAATTGGTACCTTGCAAGTTCTGGCTCCAAGGGAAGTGTACCTTCGGCGACAAATGTAAGAATTCACACGCCGCTATCGGGCCCGACGCTTCACGCTCCGCCACCGCCGCCATCACGGTTCCAATCCCCGCGACGCAGCAACGCGCAGGTACTTGCCCATACTTCAGCAAAGGCACATGTAGGTTTGGGGACCAATGCCGTCTGTCGCACCGTCTCGCTCCAGAGACGCAAAGTAAGCAAAATGGCAGTCATTTGGTCGAAATTTTCATGCTGATGTCAATCGATCTTGTTTTCAGCGCTTCCTCCTGGCGCTGCGCCAAAGCCATTCGGCCCATGCAAATTCTTCGTGCAGGGAAGATGCAGCAGAGAAGACTGTCCTTTCGACCACATCCTTTTGAACACCGTAAACACCTTTCCCGGTCCTGTGCGGACCACTGCGGTGCGTATTCTCTGCAGAAGTATTGCTGCTTTCTGGGCTGACGGCGTGTATATTCACAGGAACCCGATGTCCCATCACCCGGACAACCGTCACCCAAATCTATGTGCCGATTTTTTAGGCAGGGCCAATGTACTCGACCAGAATGTCCTTATCTACACGAAACAAACAGCTCAAGTGAAGAGGATGGGCAATCGCATTCCCTTTTAGGGCCGCGCGGACGAAACATCGAACAGAGACTTACGGTGAGCTAGTATTTACATGTTTTCGTCTAACTTGCATATACTGAAATCAGCTTGGCGGACGTCATCAGACTATTGATGCCAGTGCCACCAACGAAAATCCAATTCTCCCCGCCGTAGGCGAGGATGACTCTGATGACTCTGACAGCCATACTTCACCCGACGAAACCCCCGTCATTCGAAACTATTCCGGCTCTGAAGTTCATTTTGGGGTGGGAGCGATCATCCAGAAACTCATAACACCATTCGAATCTCGGACTGTTGTGGTGTCCAATGTCCCTGCCGATGCAACTCGCATGGCCTTCATTGAACTTGCCGAATCCTTTGGCGACATTAAGAGCCTCACTTGTGATGGGACATCAGCCAGGATTGAATATATGGACGTTTCCCATGCAGCGTATGCGGTTGAAGGCCTCAGTGATCACGATATTGGACCGCTTACGCTATCTGCCCGGTTTGACTTGAGGGCCGTAGCGGCCGGCCCGGCGACTTTGCGAAGCACAAAGGTCAAAGTCTCCTGGTACTCTCCGAGCACGGTGGCATGGGTGGGTCTAATCAGTGCTGAATATGTTCGGACGGTTAATTCATGGCCCCTTCTCAGGCACACTATCCGAGCCTATCCAAGGCGAGAAGCGAAGCGATGCGTCTCAACGGGACGACTTTCAAAGGGCGTAAAATCCATGCTAAATTTCAAACGCCTTCGTTGCGTCAGACCACATCCTTCACAGTCGTCCTCGAGGGACTACCGTCTCTACTCCCCTCCGACCCAGCCCAACTTAAAGCTCTTTCACGTGCAGACCACGTCGCAATCGGCGAACCCACCTACATCAAACGGGTCGCCGTCGATCGTATTCGCGATTTGCTCACAGGCCACGGACACCTTGACTCCTTCGATGTTATGCCTACGTCCCAGGCAAATACGAAGATGACGGCCTGGGTCCAGTTTGTTGCGGCGGAGGACGCTGCTGGAGCTGTGGATAAGCTACACGATTCCCGTCAATACTTCCTTCGAAATGGTCCATTGTGGTTGGAACAGATACACGCCGTCAGATACCTTCTTCCCCGCGCTCAGTTCACCGCTCTACGCTCAATTATTGAGCGACTGGGTGCTACGACGGACGGGTGTTGTCAACTTCGATACTACGAACATGGAGAAGGCGGCGCGCCGGTCGATCCCGTTTGCGTTCGCCTCTATGGCCCCGATGCGAAGTCTCTAACATGGACGAAGCGGGCCCTGGAGAAAGCTATTCAGGGTCGGCGCTTGACGGACTCAGAGGGGGCGGTAGTGTGGCATGACCTTTTCACCACCGTAAAAGGAAAAGATCTGGTAGACGAAGTTCAGGGGCAAACCAACGCTTACATCAAATGCGACCCCCGACTACGAGAAGTTCGCATTTGCGGTGAAGAGCAGAGCATTGAGAGCGCAACAAAGCAGTTTTTGACGAAGGTCAAGGAGTTCTCATCTCAAGAGCGAGTCATCGAGGTGCAGAAGAATTGGTTGAAGCCCTTGCTGAGCGGCGGTTTACGGGCCATCCAGGAGGACTTTGGAGAAGGGGCCGGGACTCTACTTTTCGACATTGTCGCTCGAACAATCAGTGTCAGAGGAGATGACCATACCGTGATGAGCGTCCGCCGTGCCATTGACCGTCTAGTAGCCAAACAAGTTACAAATAGCGAAGCCAACAGTGACACGGAAGAGGTTTGTCCGGTGTGCTTTTGCGAAACGAGCGACTCCGAGTCCATCGCTCTGCCTTGCGGCCACGTCTACGACACCGACTGCCTCCGTCACCTTCTGAAAGCTAGCATCGATACCACCTTTTTCGACTCACTGTCATGCGTGATGAAGGAGGACGACGGCAAACCATGTTCGACACTGATCCCGTTATCGATCATCCGAGACGTCCTCTCACCAGATGAGGAATCCCGTCTCTTCGACACCACCTTTCGCTCATATGTCAACTCTCGTCCTCACGATTTTCATTACTGTCCCACAGTGGACTGCCCGACCATCTACCGTCCGGGACGAGAAGGCACTGTCCTGCTCTGCCCCTCCTGCCTCGAACGCATCTGTCCAAACTGTCACGCCGAATACCATGAAGGTCTCACCTGCAAGGAGTTCAAGAGCGGTATCTCGGAGAATACGGAGTTGTTTAATGCCTGGAAGGCGGCGAACGGCGTCAAATCTTGCCCTGGCTGTGATGCCGATATTCAGAAGAACGGAGGCTGTAACCATATACGATGCACAGTGTGTAAGATACACATTTGCTGGGTTTGTATGAAGACGTTCAAGGACGACGGTGATGACGAAGGCGTCTATCCACATATGCAGGCTGCTCATGGAGGGTATGGGGTCTAGACAAGGTGAGTGTAGTCTCGATTGAGTATGACGAGGAAAAGACCTTCTACCTGTTTTTACTGGACATGGCCGCATGGCCCTTTGTGCATAAGAACTGCTACAGTATGGCACATGTCAGTACATACCCGACCTGCTGCAATTTAGTTTTACCCGGGCGTGACTGAGGGGCGCGCGCATATATCATTGGCAGTAATAGCTAGGATTTGAATTAGTATGAAGGACTCAGAACAGATTTAAGTTGGGGCCAAGATTCCGAGTCTGTCTCGCACGCAGAAATGGCTCAGGGGCATCATTGTACGCTCCTCCACATTGCACTCGCGATGGACCTCGTGACTCGGGATTGCCTACAACCCCTTGGGGCGCAAGGTACCCCTGTCCGCGCAGAGCAGCGTGAAGGAGAGAGCCGCAGCCATCTCACAGGTCCGTCCACAACTTGTATGTACAGTACATTGTTATGAGTCTATAGGGGCACCATTGGCCCCATTTTTGCGGATGTGATGTCGGAGTCCACACTGGCTCGTCCCTAGTATACATACCCTTCTCATCGACCCGGAGGCCATCCCACCGCCACCCACCCACACACCATTGATGTCCCGCATAACCTCTCAACACAGTCGATCGCCAAGTCGCAGTGCTATCGGGGCAGATCCACATACTCCAACGTCGGGAATCCGAGCTTCGAGCTCTCCTCGACAAGCTTGCCCTGGAAAAACACGCACTTGAGACCGAGCGCGATCAACTCGAGACGGGCACCATCCCCTTTCACTGGCTCCCACCCGAACTCCTCATCTACATTTTCGTGCTTGCCACCTACAACCCCCTCGATCCCGCCCAGTCACGACTGGACGCAGCTCCTTTCAGCATCTCGCACGTCTGTCGGAGATGGCGGGAAATCGCGCTCTCCACGCCTGTTCTCTGGCGACGTGTGGTCCTTACTCCTTTGGACATCTCCCTCCGGCACCCTGCGAGCCCTGCCACCCTCACCTTTCTCGAAAGATCGGAGGGTATTCATGCAGAGGTCTTTTACGTCTTACCATCGAACGTGGTGTCGTTCGCACCGCCACACCTACAACCACGTCACAACGCGGAGCAAAGGCGACCACTAGGATTTGTCCTCGAAACGTCCACATCGCTTACACTTCGTTCCCTTTACATACACGGAGATTACGATATCATTTCAAGTGCCCTATCTTACCTCCACAAACATGATGCCCCTGGCTTTGCGTCCCTTGAATCCCTCGAGCTCGCGCTCGTACGTTCCAACGCCGGACAGCTGTACGATGGTTTGCGGTTGAGCGACCCTGAACATATGTACTGCAACCCCTGGCGCACGCACCGCTTCCCGACCCTGCAGACCCTGACGCTTCGCGATGTCCCCCTCCCATGCGTGGCGCTAGGGCAGTTGCCTGCCCTACGTGATCTCACCGTCACCCTCGATCCCCTCTCTGGACGCCTCGAGCCCCTACGTCTCCCATTTTTCGTTCGACTGTTGGCTTGTACCCCGCACATCGAGCGGCTCGCGCTCCTGTGCGCTGGGCCCGTGTTCTCTGCGCCCCTCGAAACGAACCTGCAAGCTGTTCGCCCTTGGGAGGACGACCCGGGTTGGCGTGCCGATAGCCCCGGCGCTCTCCCACCAGTCCCGCTTGAGAATCTTCGCGAGCTTGAGTGGACTGACGTCCATCCAAGGACGTTGCACCTGTTTCTCATGCACTTCCTGACCCCGCGACTGGAGGTAATGGACATTGCATTCGCCAGCGCGAGCAAATGCAAAAAGCTTGTCACTTTTCTCCACCCCTCTTCAGACACGGACGTTGTGTTAGGGCAACCGGTTCTCGAACTATCGAACTTCAAAGCACTCTATGTCGACTGCTCGTCGGCCGACGACCTGCGCACACCATTCCTGCGATTCTTCTTTCCAATACTCGAGACTTTGTCCTTGTCCAACAGGAACATGTCCCTACGTTGGGCTGGTACACAATCTGTCGAAGACGAGTCGAACAGCCTGCCCCAGCTTCCTCGTCTAGAAAGTATATTTCGCGACCCACGCATGCCGCGTCTGATACACCTCTCACTCTCTGGGTTCGCTATCCCTTCCGACCAAGTATCTTCAATGCTGGGGTACATGCCGTCTATTCAGCGCCTCGAGTGCAACTTCATTCCCAGCATCACCGCGGTGATTGACACGCTCGCTACAGCCCGTTTACCGGGATTGCGCATATGTCCCCACTTGCGTCACATTCAACTCTGTTATTGCGACGGCGTCGAGCCTCTCATGCTGTCTCGACTCGTCAGGCTACGGAACGGCTTTGAGCCCGAGGAAGGTCACACCTCACGTGGGGGCGCCACCCCAAAACGCCCAGTCAAGCGACTGCCAAAAGGTCCCCACACGACCGCTGCAGGTCAATCACCCTGGCTACCTACCGAAGAGCGGTGCTCCGCGAGGATTGAGCAGGTGTCCTTTGAAGGATGTCTCCCGATTACGAGGGAAGAGGCAATATCTTTGGGACAGTGGAGAGTCGAAGTCGATTGGACCCCACCCCGCAGCGCGGCAGATGATTAGATAGAAGAAATGGATGAGTAGAGCTAGCCATAGTCATGGTGACATGTTCGTCGTATTGCGATTACTGAATTTCACAGTCTTACAGTAGCATTTACATCACTAATCAATTCATCGACGTCCACCCAGTCAGCATATTCCGGTACGCCTTGTGCAAAATGTCTGACGGCTAGCATCATCTGCTTGGCGCATCGCTGCGCGCTCACCCTCCCGGTGCCAGTCGCGAGCCCCGTCATCAATATTCGCTCGATCTTCTTCCCACCAGTATTCCCAGCCACGCCAGGCTCACGATTCCATCGCGTGACTTGGACCAGCAAGTTCCACATCACGTTATAGATGAGATCCTGGTGCCACCGAACATCGACGGGATAGCGCATTGTCGGCATGACTGCGATGCTGGACGCCCCAAATCTGTTTCCATTCATCCCTGCCAAATCTTCTGGAAGCGAGGTGATGAGGCACGACCCTGGGGGTAGGTATCCATGAGATTGCACGTGCAAAGCCCGTTGTACCTGTCGTGTAAGAGTGTTCATGCCGGCTGCACCCGGGGCGAACGCGAGGGATAGTGCGAGGTCATATCTGTCACATCGATGGAAGAAAAGGGGGAAATGAAAACCTAGGGGGCTCACCCGCCATCCATGATGCCGAATGAATTGGCCGGAGAAACGATGCAGTCACATTGTAGCTGATCAGCTGGGAGACCGGACAATATGCCCTCGAGCACGGTGAAACGCGTTTGTAACTCGGGTGGAAGTGTGCTGATAGCCCGTCTCCACGCTTGACAGAGTGGTGACACCTTGGAAACAGGAGTTGTCACAACGGTATGAGGTGGAGGGGCAATGAGGATGAAGTGTGGCAGTTCTGACACGTGGAGTTCTGACATGTGGTTGGTCCGGTTGGCTCCTGCCTCAGGCCATCGATTGATCGAGAATGACGGCGCTTAAATAATACATTTCATACGACGACCGGCACGACTCTTAAATACACATTACGCGTCATGAATTGGCCGTAGAGAATCTGGGTGTGAGCTCGTCTCGACCCCCGCTAGCTTTGAGATGTATCCTACGCCGTGGATATGATATTGCTCGCCAACAAGCTCCTTGGTCGCGAGCATTAAACGGTCGAAACGTGTCACGATACCAAACGACGTTGACACTCCAACGCAAAAACACCTAGAAAGGAAAGCACGCTCTAGCTCGGACAAGATACAGGTAAATAGCTAGTGTGTGTGCTTACATGTATTGCTCGTTCTCGAGAACGTCGATTGACATGGTACGTGGCAGGCCGTAGTCATCGTCTGCTTCATTTCGGATTACGTTTAATCCGTGGTGATAGTACATGAAACGGTCAAGCAAAGGGCATGGTGTGACCTGGGGCAGTGGGGTACCGGTGCGAAGGGCAGTAGATATCATACCTGGGGGTGGTTATATGTCAGTAGCGCATTCATATCAAGATTGATTGTTCGTTACTTATGACGGAAAGGACGTCCCCTTGAAAGTCGGGATCTAAAAATCGGGTTCGACGTAGGAATGCTCTGGTCCAGGCCGGTTCGAGGTGCTGCACCACCGACATCAGATGCGAGAGAAGGTACGCAATTTCGCTTGAGAGAAGCCGTGAGAAAAAGATCTTTCGTCCGGCGAATACATGACGCCTACAGCTGAATTTCCAAAATCTTTTGATACCTCTCCGCTGGCCATCGCCCACGCAAGGAAAACTGTGAGATTTTTTAAGTCGGAAGCGGGAAAATCGTTAGTCAGGCTCGCCTCGTAGATGATATTTGCGCGTAAAACGATGGAGCGCTTGAGTTTCAGACGAATCGCGACGAGGCTCTGTATAACATGCTGCGGGTTCTCCGCGTGGGAAGAACTGGCATATGATACGACCGAACAGTATACTGAGCCAATCTCTGAAGCAGTCGTCGCGAGGCTCTGCCGCTGATATCCACGAAGCGTGGTAGAAGGGGGGAGGAAGGAGAAAATACTGCGGAAAAATTGTAAATTAATCGATGTTTAGGATAACGATCGAGGCTCACAACGCCGCAGACACCCCCGCACCCACGAGGACAAATCGCCGCTACAAAAAATGCGGTCGTGATCAGAGAAGTAGAGCGCGTGAGACAGAAGCACATACCCAAGCAAGGTTGATTCCGTAGTACAAAAAGCCGCCACCGTCAGAATGCGTATTTTGCCATGAGTAGCCAATCACCTAAAACGTGACGAGGGTAAACAGATTTTGATGAACCGCAAGAGTCGATACACACCAGGGCCGTAGTGGTGAAAAATATCATGTTCGGGACTGGAGGACCTGGCAAGTAAAGCCTCACGTAGAAAAAAAACGGGAATGCAATGGCGCACGCGGCAGCCAGACCGTATGGATTACCCCTTCCCGCGCCTGTTGATATGTGCCACACCGTAGCACCAGTCAAACCCCCTCCGAACGTACTGACGATTCGGGCTACAAGGCCAAACGTAGTATCGCCGCGAAACCGCGCAAGGGTGAGCTGGCCCATGAAGCTACGCGCACGTGAGGCAGGGACAGCGCCGGAGATCAAATAGCTCACATCGCCCAACTAAATTTTTCTCCTGGCGTAGAATACGATCAGCACCTTTAGGAAAAAATTCACCCTCCATGGTACGAGAAACACACCGTATGCAAGTTTAGCGGATGACTTAACGAAGGCGGGAATACTGAGAAGAGCTGTGCGGTATGCGTGAGCTCAGGCGCTGACTTTCAATTAGAGACCCTGACCAGTGAGAACGCCGGCCTTGATGGCGAAGAGTTGGTTTCCGCGTGATAGGCCACGAAACGCATGGTAAAGGACACTCATAAACGCTTCAAATGAATTACGGGGAGGCAGAGCATCTGGGTCGCGTCGTTGAGCCACCCCAATGTCCATGCAGAGCCCTTCTTTTCCCTGTATTATATCTAAAAACTTAAGTCAGCAACCACGAAATAAATAAATAAATGTAGCGCGCTGGACGAACTTGGATTTTCGTCATCCTCACGCTCAAGATTGACGTTGTGATCCCATATACTCCAACGGAAGAAGTTGGAAAGGGACCCCGAGGGGAGCCAGAGCCGTGTCTTTAACCGCTCCTTCTCTAGCCTCGTGACGTACTCGAGCTGAGGAGAGCGCATCAGCGAGAGCTGGAAAAAAAACGGAAACGCCTCTTACGGTACTTATTAAAATAATGGAAAACTCCATAAGATGATACTGATAGGTGTAGGCATGGAACAGAAAGCGATGGGGTGGAATGTCTCCTCCGGTCATGCACCCTTCGTGCTTGTCACTGAAGGCCTCACGATACGGTTCTAATACCAAGTGCCTACGGCCGCTGTTAGCAAGACCTCGTGTGAGCCAAGATTACGCACCGTATGGACGCTCGAAAGGCTTCAAGCGTCCTCGCGAGTTCGTCGCACGCCCGGGATAGCGCATCGATACGTTCTTGCTGCACACGTGTGCATTTATCACCACCCCACCAGAACATCCAGCGCCTGTGTCGTGAAGTGCCGAGCCATGAGTCGACCTCTTCGAGACCCTTGCTACAAGCACGGAGAAGTGGCTCGCAGCTTTGGCGGAGGAGAGAGGTCGATCGTTCAGTATAGTATACTGACAGTGGATGAGCAAAATGATGCGACTCAAGATCGAGGTATTTCTGTGACTCAAACACGCCAACGACATGTTCGCGCAGATTGTCATGGTGATGAAAGCCCGAGAGTAGCGATACGTATGAGTGCCGGTGGTGCCTATGTGAACGGAACAGCGACCCATGTAAGTAGGACTTGGCAGAGTGCATAGCAGAGTCGACGTCGAAACGGGGGTGTCGGCGTTGGGCCTGCCGCCCTCGGTGCTGTTCGACATCAGCCTGGGAACAGCCAACCGTAGAATGGTGTACAGCGGGGGAAGCGCTTGCGGACTCTTCTGTGCGAGTCGGTGAAGACGGTCGAGACACGTTGGGCGTCCCTTCTGCAGGACTACCGGGGTGAGATGGGACGGGTGTGACGGGGAACCGCTCCCGCGTAGGGTCAATCAACGCGAAGTATACGTTCATCCCATGGGCGCGCATAACCAGGCGTTGAACCTTCTCTCGCATCCCATCAAGGTCCTTCCCGGAGAAGCGTCCCCATGAGATGTCGCGCCCCAAGAGACGAGCCGATGCCGCGAGTGGTGCGAGTCCATTTTCAGCTTTCGAGGCGGACGCTCTGACGGCCTTGGGTGAAAAGTCTGGGGAAGAAGCAGATATTCCAAGAAGAGCCAAATGCTGGCGGAAGCTTGAGCCGAGTGGACCTATGATCCCTCGGAGTCCAGTTGTGTATTGTGCGGCAACGGAAGTAGGGAATATGAGCACGGATGACGCTATTGCCAAGGCCGAGTGAAATGCCAATGGGATCACGACTGCTTGTCCAGACTGTCAGAGCACGATAAGATACGGACCACGCTGCCGAGTCTACAAGTAGCTCACTTTGTAGTACGCGTAAGGAAATAACGCTGAAGTCGTCAATGAAATATCTGTTGCGGGAACTAAGCCTGTCTGTGCCGAGCCAAAAAAGGTCAAGACTTGCCTAGACAAATGCAAGCAAAGATGGTCGCAGGTGAGAACGGACCAGGGCCTTGCTGTGCCTTGATGTACAAAAAGAAAGAAGAACCGAAGAAAAGAAAAATCGCATTGATTATAGAAGGCTGCAAAGAGTTTAAAAGGCAAGTTAGGCGGCAATATAGAACTCACCGTTGCTTCTATGTACTTCCCAGATGAGATATCGTTAAGAGTGGCGGTATAAACAGTATGTGAACGCGCTAGACTAGCAAGTTTAATTCCTAAACTTGCCCACCTGTGGGAAAGCAGAACTTGATTACGAAGTCAGCTGCATCCGATATGTTTATGCACTGACCCCCACGCCATGAGAACGCATAGAAGTATAATGATCTCCCGTTCTGTGTTGGTCACAAAGGGATCACCAGGAGGCGAGAGCATTCCAGCTAAGGAAGAGGAATCAACAAAGCATCTTGCCACAGATGCCGAGCCCACGTACCAACCAATATTAAAAACGAGGCCTCACAAAACGAGTGAATAGACGCTCTCCCCGGCATGTGACAGATAACGCACCTGACCCATCACTCTCCTGGACGGATCTATAATGAGCAGGAGCAGCGAGGCCCATTCGGAGACTGCGCAGCGTATGGCGGGTTTCCATTTTGACCATCTCCAGTTATCTACGATCCAGTGCAAGTAATTGGGTAGTTCGAATCGGGAAGGTCTAGTGTGTTGGGACGAAATCGGTCTATTCGCCGTCTCCTTGCCCTTGTCGCAGTTGGAACTGGATTCCTGTTTAGGGGCCACCGGAAAAAGAGGGAAGGACGGTAAGGGTTGCTCTTTGTTTTGCGGATCAGGCCTCGATCCGTCTTCATCACCGATGCGAGGGTCATATTCTTTAGGTTGAGGAGGAGAATGCAAAGACATCCGGGGAGACCCAACACTGTCGTTCGAGGGAATAAGTCAGAGCAGAGGGTATCTAGAGAACGCAACGGTTGAAGTACTTTCTGTCCCTCCAGACCTGCTGACCTAGCTGTGGGAAGTGAAGGGTGACCCTCTCCGAGCCAGTCACGCTAATTGGGCGATGTCAGACGAAGCTCGAACTCTGCGGCACAATGGCCGCAAAGAAAGATAATCTCCCATGCGACTGGGTTAGGGTTTAACGATTTCCTTTCGCACAATGGGCGACTCACCACCTCCCCCAGAAGCTACGCCCCCTCCGCCGCCCCCAATCACCTCTGGATCACCAACTGACTTCTTGAAAAACGTCGTTGGGAAGCGTGTCGTGGTTCGTCTGACATCCGGGGTCGACTACCGTGGTGTGTTCACCTCCCCTTTGCCTTGCGTTCTGCATCACATTTATCTCGGTACTTTAGGCGTATTGTCATGCCTCGACGGATACATGAACATCGCTCTCGAGCAGACGGAGGAACACGTCAACGGAACTGTGACAAACCGTTATGGGGATGCCTTTATCCGTGGTAACAATGGTCAGCGCATGCCCCATGCTTTTTCTGCATTCTGACGTTCTCATACACAGTACTCTACATATCGGCCGCCGAACCCTTATGAATTCTCGTCTCGCCGGACCCTTTACTGCAGATTTACATGCGATGTGAGGCTGGTCGGTCTTCCAAAGCGCCGTTGCATCTGCCCTCCCCACCAGATCTTTGGTCAGGTCCTCCTGAACAGGCGTACTATCTACACACCGCTCTGATCCGAAAAAGTCTTTGGGTCTTTCGCTGTTAAAAACTAGAAAATGACCTCATGTTCTCCACGATGTTGGTTTCTGAATGCCCAACTGGTGCTTCTTACTTCCCATTCTGATGGCGTAATCGTCCCACGAATTCCACCTGACCAATCAACTTCTCAGCAATTTTTGAGTTCGAAACAAGATAAGTTACTCTATATTTTTTTTTTTCAGTCTGTCTTGCGGCGTGCAGTACGGGGTAAGTTCAATGTCACATCGTGTCTACAGGTACAACAACACCAAACGGTCGCGCTCGAGCTAATTGAGCACTAATTTTTATCCCAAACCTACTGGGACAGGAAAATGGAGAACCTATGTTCCGGTCTAGGTTTCAACTACTGATCGTGATCGATGCCGCGGGTCGGACTTCCACAATTATTGAAGTGGTTGACTCATGGGATACCTGCTCTGTGCAAGGAATTTTGGTTTTTTTGTTTTGTTTTACGGTTTCCACCACCCACCTCTTGAGCTTAGTATGCAGGTGCAGTTGGTCCCTTTCCCGGACTTTCCCGTTCATTTTAGAAGCCCTCAACCACGACGGTCAGCTATGTCCGCGTGTTTCTCGACCTTGTCACAACCTCATCCGTTGTTCTTGCCTGTCTCTCTTATCTTCCTTGATTTGCTTCGTTGGGGCCGTTCCCTCATGGTGTTGCAAGTGGCCGGATCTTCCAAATGGATAAAACCTGGCCATCCTTGTGCACGCGTTTCGAACCGTTGTGTGCACCAACTGGACGAGAACGGTCCTCCCCCTCTCGCCGACAGCCGGGAGAAATCACGACTGGCACTTGCGGTTCTTCATCCCATCACTTTGATGTGACAGTTCGGATCGGGCAACGCTATCGACATGACGTAGTAATGCATGGACCGTGTGCGTTCATTGTGATCAGAGAAGCCGTCTTAGTTCTGTAAGAGTAGTTCTCATGAGATATCGAAACGCGAGACCCTCCATTGGGGTCAGGTCGCTGCTTACGGTGACATTGAAAGTTCGTAATAACTGTGGTGCTCGATTAGCTCCACTCTTCCTTATTTTTGTACTTCACTCAGAGTATACAGAAGCTTTATGTTCGCACTAAACCCCTCCTACGAAGTTCGTAAGACGAATTTAAAAGGTAATTCCGCGCGATCACCGCCGCCTACTAAAGCCTTGGCTTGATCAAATGTTTGACCGATGCTGGATCGAGAACGCTTTGAGGGTAAGGCAACGCGAACCCCCGAACATGTTCACAGGCGCCATCGACAACCAGAACTTGGCCCGAGATAAAGCTAGCAGCATCGCTAAAGAGGAAGACTGCCGCATTGGCAACATCTCTCGACTCTCCCTTGCGGCCGGTGGGAAGAGGCAAGGAATCCTCGCGGCCCTTGGGTAAGAGACGATCCGCACCCTCCGTCGCCTCAATAGGACCCGGCGCGATGACATTCGAACGGATGCCATGTGGACCTTCTTCGACTGCAAGGACGGCAGACGTAGCATCTACGGCAGCTTTTGCGGCTGAAACATGTACTTGATACGGGGTGCCTACAAAAAAAAGAATTCGTTTCAAACAGTAAAGGGAAATGGTGCCAAGTCGCACGTACCACGGTAGTGCAAGGTTGCGCTCACGTGAATGTATGAGCCCTTCGTCGCTCGCACGTGGGGCAGGGTTGCCTTGATTGTATGGTAGGTCCCGAGCTTTCCAAATTCCCATGAGATGTCGGTGAACAGAACAGCAGGTCACCAAAATGGGGACTTACCGTGTCAATTTCAATCACAGTCCTGAATCCATTTTCGGAGAGGCCCGAGATGGGTGCAAGGAAATTACCTGCGGCGCCTAAGTTGAAGGGGCGCAATGTCAGGTGAGATTCAAGTGGGAAGGGAACCCGGACAAATGACCGTTGATGACGAAATCAATCCTGCCATATTTCTCTATAGTCAGCTGAACAGCAGCCTGAACTTGCTTGGGATCCCTGACGTCAGCTTTGACGGCAATACAAGTGCTCCCAGTGGCCGCAGAAAGTTCCTGTGCTGCCTTCGTAAGGCGTTCCACACTCCCACGAATATCAGGAACATGTTACACGTCTTTGATCGAGGACTCACTTTCGACCAACGATGGTGGCATTCGCTCCGTGTCTCATCTACATGACGCCGAACGTAAGGCCGACATATACGTTGACAATCTGTGGCGAGACGAACCACGGCCTCCGTCATTTCCCGACATATTCCGGAGCCACCACCGGTACAGAAGAGGACCCTGTTCTTGAATATGTCCTTCTTGAAGATGGCCGTAGAGTCAACTGCAGGGTGTGCACGAGGATCTAGCTGGGACATTTTGGGCGCTATGTGAGGGGGAACGAATGATGTACGTCTTTTCCTCTTTCTTTTTGATCTCAGGGCCTCCTCTGCTTCAAGTTCTCGTTCCGAGTCGTTCGGGCCGTTACGGTCGTCGCCACCGGGAATACCGGGAGGACTTCCGGACCGGAGCAGACCCAGCCGCTTATGGCTCGGCAAGTGGTGTCTGAGTAAGGAATACAAGTTGCTTGCCTACAGTAAATGGTAAGTTACAGTACTGTGTAATTGATGCTCGCTTGGATGCTCGTCAGTTCCTCCGCGTACCATGTCACGGTGTTGAGCGTTCAAATAACTTTCATACGTACTTTTCTACTCTTACGTTTCCTCCCCAATAAGTACATACTGCCAACGCCCTTTCTAGCCGCGGCCCCGACTCCGACCCACGGTACCTCACACTGAGCGCTTTCTTCTTGTCCGAGTCGCCGGTCTACTCCGCGGTCCGCGCATAGGTGCCAATCTCCACTCACACCACGCTTTATAACCGTTCATCCGCACCCTCTTCCTGAGGAGATGCTGCGAGCGTGCACCGGAGCAGCGTGTCCTGGACTCGCGCCATATGTGCAGGTATCGAAAGGGTGCCTAGGTATCCTTAGCCTCACGCCCACCCGTTCTCACGCTCGGACGTTACACGTCGCGCCGCCGTCATTCCCCTAATAGAATTCGAATACGCCCCCTTGCTAATCAAACGTGTCGTGATGTGGTTTTGCGCAGTTGGGCCCGGGATGTCCCGTGTTGAACAAAAAAAACTGCGATGTCCGCAGACGCGCAAGCAACTGCCCTGAATTTCGTGCTTCAGCCGTGTTTGATCCTAGGGGTTCGTATTGCATGGCAGGTGGCGTGAAAGTCGTAAACTCGGTTAGCACCGGACTTTTTGAGGTATTCTCAAAAAATTACTTGCGCTTCCTGGATTTGATTCCGTCATCTTGGAGAGAATAACATTTACTTGGAAGGTGAAGTGAGTCTGGAAAGAACGATGTGCTAGGGATAAAGAATACTTGTAGTTTACACATGACAACAGACAAGGTTTGGTGCAGGGATACACAGTAACAGCAAAGTGGATATGACGACACTGCGATACGAACGAGGCCTGTGAAACAGAGCGGAAGAGAGTGGAAAACATTAAACAAACAAGGGGTGATCTATGCTCAGACTATTGCAAGAATGGTGTCAAGAAGGCAGATGTAGCAATTGTACCAAGAATTCGACGAGAAAACCACGAAAAAGTAATTCGAAAAGACTGGCGACGCGATATCTCATTGCCCGCCTATTTTTGTGCGCCAATGGTCCATGCTCGAGTTATTATAAGTGGCGTTGCTAGACGAGGGGTTGCTTAAAGGAGGAACCCCCGAACCGAGAGCTAACGAGTGTAATGGTGGCGGTCGCGACGACCGTGATTGTGGATGTGGGAGCTGTAACACGTCATGAGCATTCGAAACATGCGGTGTGTTGGAGTGCGGCACCGAATGCGAGTCGTACTGTTGCTCGTACCCACCGCCCGCCCTACTTCCGTACGAGCTCCCCTGAAGTTGAGACCCCGAAGCGTAGTAATTCTCTGACGCAGTGGGGGAAGACGATGTGGAACTTTGGTACGCCCCTGGTGAGTGTGAAGCGGGAAAAAAAGGCGACGAGAGTGTCTGGAGTGGGTAACTGTTAGAAGAGCAGGAGGACACGTGCGATGAGGCGCTGGAAATGGCCGGGGAGGCTTGGGAGGTCGAGGTCGACCAGGGGCGGGGCGAAGGATGAGAATATACCTCGCTTTTAGCATGAGCAGTAGAGTTGGGTCGCTCGCGAAGCTGCTCTCCAACATTAAGGGGGGGTATTACTGGAGGAGTCGAGGCCCATGTTGGTTGAATAGTCCGGCCGTGGTCTCCACGGACACCAGACGATGCGCCTCCCCAAAAGGAAGAACCCCCAATGTGGTCTGGTCCATACCCACTCGAAGATGTCGCAGTATTGGGGGAGTGAGATGCATGGGACGGGTACGCGTGGGAATGTATCGACGTGTCAGGATAGTGGTGAGAAGGGAGTGAGGCCAGAGAAGGTGGTTCGGATGGCGGGTGGTCGTGAATCGACGAAAGGTGGCGAAGGCGTGTACCAGAAGAAGGGGCCTGACTCGCTGGGAAATCATTGGCAGAGTACCCAAAAGATGACAGGGCATGGTGTGGAGATGTGACGCTCGAGTTATCGTCATATCCCGATGCTACGCCGGAATGCGAACTGCCGCGCGACGGAGCAAGGTCCCGCGCAAGGTCCTGCCCATCAACCGACTGATAGTCGAAGTCATGTCCGGCGGAGAAATCATCTCCGACGTCGCCTGATGCCGAGGAGTCGAGCAGCGGGGTAGCGGTGGCATCCGGTCTACGCTTCTTACGGGAGTTGTTAGGCCGCCTCCTATAAACGTAGTCGGGATATTTGGAGTTAAACGTTTCTTTCAAACGTTTGGCTTGATCGAGATAAAATTGCTTGTCGGCCTTAAAAAATACAAGCTAAGTTGGCGGAAGGCACCCCACGGACAGACCCACCATGTCCATGGAGTTCCACTCCTTGCTCAATATTTTGCTGATATCGCCAGTGCGCATAGTTTGATTGGCTGCGGAGACCTGAGGACGTCTACGACGTGCAAAGATCATGAACGCATTCATTGGTCGCCTCGGCGTGCCATCAGAGTTGAGTGCTTGGGAAGTCAGTTGGGTGTCCTCTACAAGAGGAAGTGTGAACGACGTGCAGAAGTTTGACGAACAAGAGCTAACCTGGGGGCATGTCATCCATCTTTGTGGATGTGCGACAGTGCGTGTACGACGTGCCATCGTCAGAGTCGGCGCGGGGGCTGCCTCTGTCTGAACGAGGGTGCCGGTGTGCAGCAGAATCAGAACTTGATTGAGAGTGTTGAACTAGTGAGTCAAGACGGCTCATGATGCCAGTGGCAAACGCGAGCGTAGACGGGAGATGAGGGGAACGCGTCTTGAAGTACGTGAGAGGCAATGTTACACGGGTAAGTCAGGCGAGCGAACTGCGGCGTGATCGGGGCGTGGCGGTCGCTGATATCCGGGTTTCCAGAATAGCGGCGGCTTATGAGAGAAAGCGGGTCCTAGAGTGGTCGTTGGGGGGTGTGAAGTGTACTGAAACTTTGTCAACCGCGGACAAAGGGGGAAACGACGAGACCATATCACCTTCACGCATGCGCTGGGTTTTTGACGTTACAACTGTGAGGACGGGATCAGAGCGAAGCAGGATGACTCGCCGGGAAGGGGAATTTGCTGATCTCTTGTTTGTCGCCCCATAGTCATTGACACCGGCTAACGAGGTGCTATAACAGACACCCTTGAAACGGCTGTGCTCCTCACGCTTGGGTCCGTAAGCGCGGCTCGACCAATCGTCGGTTTCCCCGCCATCCTTAAAATCCCTTTCCCATAATTATCGAAGATTCCACAAAGGCAAACGCCAGCTGATACCCAGAGCCCAGGCGCGCCTCAGGTTGCCTTTTAGAATTTTTCCTCGGCCTTTTCCCTGCCCTTCTGGGCTAACCTCAATTCGAAGTTGTTCGCTCAGCGCCGTTCGGCGCCCAAATGCGGACCCAGTTCCTTGTTTCTCCTCAAACACCAGCGCATCAGTCAAGGGAAGATTTCTTGAGCTTTCGCAAATTGCTCACCTCCCCTGGATGATTTATTCTACTGGAAAATCGTTCTGGGTCTTCGAAAGGGTCGCAAGCCGCGGTATGGTCCCTCAGAGACCGGGGACCCCCAAACCTTTTTGCCTCTTGGTATCGAGGTGGTGCTCGCGGGCTCCGAGACCGTCTGTACGTTGGCAGTGCTTGGTTGTGTCACTGGCACTACTCGATTCCCTACCGCAGTGTTCCTGCGAAGATGCAAGCTGCATTGGACTGTTTGGACAGTGAACGATGTCACTGGTATCGCACTCGTGCTCGCTCTGCGATATGTGCCATGAGGAACCTGGGTATTTTCTCTAAGTGAGCACAGACAGTTGCGCCCTCTCCCTGATGTTGTTGCGCTTGGTGATGTGATGGATAACATGCTTTGCTGATGCATAAGGGTTTCACTGGTCACCTTCGATCGCCGATCCGGCATCGGCCCGATTCCGGCACTGGCTCACCGCCTGCCAGTGAACGATATTTCTTGTGTTTGTGTATCCCCCCAAGGCAGGCAGGCAGGCAGGCAGGCGTCCTGAAGACGAGGCTTTACAGGTTCAGAATCAGATTTACTTGCGATTTTGGAACCTTGTGTTCGCCGGTCCTCACGGGAAACAAATCAGATGGCGTTCCAACCAATAAGACCCTGGATACACTGGTGCCCTGGTACCTGGAACGGATCCTGTTAATTCCGGTGACCGCTCCAAGGCATACCTGTCTCGAGGGGGGATCGCTCGACGCCGACATGTTCAAAGGAGCGCCCCGCCCGCCCTGCTACGTGTCATGTTGCTGAGTATAGGTTTGTGTCTTTCTCGTCGCGTGCAAGATCGCAAATGAAGGTGGTGGGTCAAAGATGCTATTATTACCTAACCATCCACTCAAGCCCGGCATGCCACCGTTCTCGGAGTCAAAAACAAAAAGCAACGCGCCCAAATAGGGAGGTCCCCTCAAAAAAAGAGCAATTTGTGGCCCTGCAAAACCAAAAGTTTTTTTGCTTTTCTTTTTTCTTTACTGTGAACGTTCCGTCGCAGGTTCGAACCCCAAAGCGTTTTGAGCCAGGACGTAATTTCTACCCTGACCGTTGTGCACGTCGCAACTCCAAGAGGAGATAGCACAGTAATGCCCACAGGGAACACTGGCATCATGCCGTTCGTCGATGGGCGTAGCATCACACCGTTCATCTATGGTGTACCCCTTCGTATGCATCAGGTAGCATGACCAATAAGGTGTAGGCTACCTTTTGTATTTGGGTGTTCTGCGAGGGCGATCAACCACAATGGCGATTCGTCGTCGGCGCTTGCAGGGTGTGTAATCTGTTACTCGCTGGAAACCATCACCTGCCTAAAATCAAAATCACGGGTGAGTTCAAACACGTCTATGTAACCCATGGTCGACGTGTCGCAGAGGCGGCCTATGGCCGGATACCGCAAACACGAAACACGTCCCACAAGTGACGTTGCGGGGAGGATGTGATTGGCGATATGCGCGCCACTGTTGCGGAGAATTAGACCGCAGTTATCATTCCTACTGGAACCTTTCCGAAGAGGATTGGCCCAGCCGACAATGTCCGCTTATTGTTACCGACTCCTCATGTCAGAGAGCAAGGTCGCGTGCAATAAATCGGATGTGTGGGATGCAAGCGGGAAAGAGAACCATAGTGTATTTTGGTGACAGCTGCGTGCTAGGAATCGACACGTATTCTGAGTCGGATGGAGCTCGGACATGTCGTGGAAGGATCGCCTCAACGTCCAGGCCAGGACTCCAGGCCGTGGAGCACCAAAGGGGGTACAAAACGTGTTGCGGTGTTAGAGTACCTGCCCGCGAACTCAGGAAGAGGTTCAGAGGTCGCCGTGCAAATGATACAATCGAGATATGGGGTTGCTTCGGACCGCTATACGAATACAGTAAAGCGCTGATGCCCGGAAACAAAGTTTACTTACGGGTGAGGGCATTGGGTAAAACCTTGACAAACAGGATCGATGCGATAGCCACACGGCCTTCGCTGGTACATTGACAAGTGCGCGCAACATTTTAAGATACAAAAAATGACGTCCAATTTTACCTCGAGCACAGGCAAGGGATTCACAAGTCCTGGCGCGAATGCACAAACGAATGCACAGACGAGTAAGCCAACATTTCGCCTAACTTACCAAAGGCAGGAATCACGGAGGCAGTTGGGCTGATAACGCCCGTCGTGGGACAAATTACTCGTGGCGTGTGTCACCGAGAAGACGGCGTGGGCTCTTCCCTCTTGTTCTTGGAGCAAAAAGACGCCCTGAGACACGTAAGCACCAAACCGGTTTCTTTTGTCCTGCCCCGCCCAAGGCGAAGACACCCGTCAACGATGTTCCGTACACGTAATGAGGTGAACCAGACAATCCTGGGGCGCATACTATAAAGAGATGGAAGATAAGGAAACGTTGCGAGGGAGCCTATCACGGTTGTCAGAGTTTGCCAGCGCTGGCGGAGAGAGATATGGGGAATGAAAGCAAACTCGGTCATACAGTAAAACTGTGAGCGTTTCCTTCATATTGGAAACCAGGGTCCACTCCCGCAGATGAATCACAAGTGTGTGAATATCACTTCCCGGTGGAGATACTGGTCTTAGGACTGCAAAAAGACTATCGTTGACGGCGTTGGAACTTGTGGGCATTCATTATTGATACCGTAGCTCTCCAATAGGTGAGCAAGGGGATTCCTATTAGTCGGCGTGAAGTGGAGATGTACAGAACTTAGAAAGTAAGACAAATATCCACATGGCATGAGTCGCGCTTCGTCTCACACCAACCTTACTATTAGCTTACAGTACTTAGTTACTGGCATTTAGAGTACGTTTGGGCTCAGTCGGCCTTCACCATTAAGAGAGAGAGCAAGTCAGCTCGGAAGTAAGGAAGAAGGGCCTGCTGCTGCGGTGAACACGGTTCTTCAAATGACTCCGATAAATCGATGGATTGAACAGAAAGTTAACTATGGTCGCCTCTGATCAAGGGGTAATTGGGTGTAATTCACAGTTGCTCCAATGTGCGACGAGGGTTCGTGGCATTCAAAAACTGGCCAAGGAACGAGCGTCCCGTTGAACAAGAGGAGCGTAATGAGTTGGCGATTACCGCTGTGTCAATTCGGAGAGGTGGAGCTGGCTGTACAATGGTTGTTCTTGCCCGGGCTCTGAAAACTCACAGTTGGAACGGGACACCGTAGTGCGAGAGGAGAGGATGATCATGATCATGATCATGATGTTGCTCGAGCGTGACGTGACAACGCGTCCTGTAACATCAAGAGTCATGTGACCCCCGGCGCGACGGACACCGACACGAGTCACTGGCACAATATAATCGTATTCGAGTCTCACTCAACCACCTTTAATGCCCTCGTTCAGAAATGCCGATATTTGAAGGAATCAAGTTCTTCTGCTCTTCCACGCTCTCGGAGAATCGAAGGCTTGATCTCACTTCCTCCCTGGAGCGTAATGGCGCGGAGTCTGTACCTCTTGAAGAAGCAACGCACATCATCACGCACTCACTCGACTATGAGGGACAAGATCGCGCCAAGGAAGGGTCTGTCACAGTTACTGTGCGCTTTCTTTTGGTTTGGGGTAACGCCTACGTGTTGACGCCTATGTCCAGGATTATTGGGCAGAGCGGTCTTTGATCCTTGGAAGGCTTCAACTGTGAGTATACATATGTACGTTTCTCTCGAGTATTTCACCTGATTCTTATATCAGGGTGCAGCACTTCTCTCCTGATCCCTCGATGCTCTTTTCAGGAGTTGTTGCATGTGCAACTGATGTACGCCTTACCGCAGTTCTCCCTCTCCAATACCTTGTTCACTTCCCTTCTCAGCTCGTTCCTTCTGATGTCGAGGTCCTCTCTGCCGGAATCACCGCGCTTGGAGGGCAGTGGCGCGCCGGATTAACTCGCGACGTCACCCACCTCTTTGCCGTTGGCCCCGGGTCTGACAAGTACCAAACGGCATTGCGCTACCAAAAGGACACGCAGGTCAAAGTACTACTTCCCCATTGGTTCGACGACTCGGTACGCCTTGGCATATGTGGTCTCTCCACCACGGCATATGAGTGGCCTGAGCCCCCACTTTTCACATTTGGGCGACCGAGCCCTGAGATGGGTGCGGCCGGGGACAGCTTATTGCGACCACTTAACAAGCTGTCACAAGAGAAAAGGGCGCTATACAAGGCTGCACTCATTACGGCAGAACAAGAAGTGAAGCTAGGCCAAGCCGAGCCACGGAATGTTTGGGACCATAGACGCGTATTACTCAGTCCTGACCTCGAGCTTTCGGACGATCGTAGGCAGGGCATCGAAGCGGGTATCGTTCGCTCTGGAGGAGTGGTCGTGGAGTACGATGCTAGGCGTGTAGACGTCGAGTACGACTTTGACGTTCTCATCGCGCGATACCGCTGGGGGGGTCTTTATGTACAGGTGAACTCGCCCTGCGTATACCAAAATTGGGCCTTTCTCACCGACGCTTCAGGGCGTAAGCGGACGCAAGCTCATTGGTTCACTTACATGGCTCTTTCATGTAGAGTCTACCGGAATCATTGGTACACCTACAGCCCAGTTATTGCATTATCCAGTCCCGAAGAAACCCATCGAAGGGTTTTCTGCTCACGTGGGTGTTGTTGTCTTGTTAAGTCAATCGGGGTTGCTTATCGTGCAGCGTAGGAGATCACGGTGACGAACTATACCGGTGACGCGCGCGACTACCTCAAAAAGCTGATAGGGCTGATGGGCGCGACCTTTACCCCGAGTATGTCCGGCAAAAATACTGTACTCATAGCCGCATAGTGGGTCCACATGTGTTTTCTTTTGTGTGATGCCCCTGAACCCTTCGTCCGTTTCTGTAGTTTTTCAGGGAACAAGGCAGATAAGGCCCGTAACTGGTCCATCCCGGTCGTCAACCATACATGGTTAGAGGACTGCTTCATTCAGTGGAAAAATCTCACTGTCGGTCTTGAGAAATACGTCGTCTTCCCCCCTGGCCTTAACTTCTCCGATAACCTCGGCGAGCGTGGCATCCAACGCGAGGTTATACTCGAGTCGCTTCCTGATCTCGAAACGGAGATGGCGCATGCGAGGAGTGCGGTGACCCCTGTGGCAGAGGTTTCGAACAATGACGATGCAGGGAAGCAGTCTCCGGCATACGCAAAAAGGCTCAGCAACCGCAAGGCCAATGAAGTAGAGGGTGCGACAGGCGGACTTGACAGCGAAGACCGGATCAACGTTAATGTCAAATCTCAGTCTACCAATACTCGAAGGGGAAATGTCCATATGCAAGTGGACGAGCCCGAGGGGGCTGCGCCCCACGAGCCGGGACAACATCACGAACCTAAACGCACCTGGAAGTCTCCTAGGCGAGCAAGCGCGAGTCGTTCTCCGTTGCGACAAGCTACTTCTCCGCTAAAGCCCGCACAAAAGCGCATTTCATCACCCAGCAAGCGCCGCCGCGGAGCCGACCAAGAAACAACAGAGGACGAGGATGAGCCATCTCCGACAAAAAGATCAACCCGTGCCGAGTTGGCAGCGGCGGGCTCTCTTGTCAACAGTCCGTCAAAAGCACCCCAGAAGTCTCCGTCGAAATCTTCCCCCGGGTCACCGCTTCTTCGGATGGAATCGGTCCTTATGCCACCCATAGGGACAGGCGAGGCCCTCGCAAAATCCTCGCAGCGAGCGGCGAAGACAGGTCCGGTTAAAGACAAGTTACAAGGTCGCAATCCCCAGGCAAGATCGATTTCTCCAGAGCGCGCGTATCCTCTGTCGTCCCTCACAGTCGACACGACCATGGACCGGGAGGAAGGACCATCAAGACAAGTGTCACGCCGCTCCGCGGCGAGCAGAGCTTCGCAGCGTTTAAGGGAAGAAGTCATGCCTGACGTGGTCAATTTTGAAAAGGAGATGCGGCGTGGCCATGTTCGAGTAGCCAACCTTCCGGAGAGTAGCAAGGGGAAGGAGAAAACGGACACAGGATCGAAGACGGTGGGCAAGGGCAAGAAGCGCACTTCGGTCCACACTGGTGTGGAAGGTACTCTATTTTCTGATGATGAGCGCGAGGGCAAGAAGCGGCGCATCAGTGGCACGAAAGATCGCTCTACTGGGGCCGGTCGGGCTGACGATGGTGATGAGCGCTCTGACAGAACAGGTGCTGGTTCACAGGGGACAGCGGAAATTTCGTCAGGCAAAGGTGCAAAACCGAAGAAGGCCCCCCCCGGCGGAGACCTCACCAGGCAAGCGGAACAGGTTACTCATAACGTTGATTGATGCTGACTGATCATAGAGAGCATACCGTTAGGGTCTTAGCTACTCAAGTCACGTTGGAAGATAACGAAGAGAGGGTGCGTGGCGAAATTTTCCGAAAAATTATTTAAATTTATCTTTGCACCTTTTTTAGGCCTTGGCGAAGCTGGGTGCGAAGATTGGCGTAAAGCCGGGCGAGTGCACCCATTTAGTTGTCAAGAGCCTCGCCCGCACCGAAAAACTCCTTTGCGCAATGGCTGTTGCTCCTCATTTTGTAACTGAGAGGTGGGTTCGCGATTCCATCACGGCCAAGAAGTTACTCCGTGGGTCGTCTACTCTTAATTTTAATCTCTCGTACTCAAGTCAAGTCTGTCGCAATTTGATAGCTACCGACAAGTATGTGCTTGCCGACCGCATCAGGCGAAATGAAATGGAAGTTCGAGTTGGTCGATGCGTTGAAGCGTGCAAAAGCGAACAGGGGCCAACTATTTGCGGGCAAAGTCTTCTATGTCACAAACAATGTTCCGCTAGATAAGAAACTGTTGAAGAATGTCATTTTGGCACACGGTGGACAGGTAAGCCGTCGCGGCAGTAGTGCGCAAAAGTGGTGGACTGATTGATTCGTTGGCTTGGCTCGGGCATGTGCTTGGGTCACAGATACGTCAGCAAAATCCAACCGTTCGTGCCCTGAGCGGCAAATCGTCTGGCCAGCAGCACTTCGTGATTTCGTGCGCCGAAGACGCCTCGGTATGGCGACCTATCGCCGAAGCTGGACACGCGATTTACTCCCAAGAACTCGTACTCAGCGCTGCTCTCACGCAGGAGATGCGTTTGTATGACGAAGAATTTCGAGTTGACACGCCGTCGTGAGTATACTTGTCGGAATGCGGTAGTGCGAGTACTAGTTAGTTGGTTTGTGTTGTGCTTGGTTCTTAATTCTGGAAGACAGATGGTTTTATATGAATCACCGCATTCTTTCCACCGTCCCTACCTGTCTCTGCATTTGTCATGGACCGTCGAGAACGGCAGCACAAGCATCTCATCAGGTCGGCGCTTGAGCATAATTGCCTGGTAAGAAACAAGCGGGTGGATATTTTTTCACGTATCGTATCTAAACATTTCGGGGAATCCATCAACTACTCCCATATGACTGTAGCTCGTTCATTCAAATCTATGGAGAGACCAGAAACGACCAGGCGTTGGACTGCAGGATTGTACATCCACTTTGGTGCTGGGAGAACGTCCCCATTGACGTGCACGCGTCGGGGGGTCTTGTCGATGCCGAGGACGGTGAGGACGTCCAGAGGCTGGACGACACCGAACGAGCCATGACTCGCGATCGCTAGCTGCCCACCTTGCACATCGAACGTCAGGGTGCGGCTCGGCGACGGGACGTCGTAAGGCAGCTGTGTCTCGCCGTCATCGATCAGCGTAGTACCGTATGCGCGGCCGTCGTGGCTAAGCGAGACGAGGAGGGAATATGGAGCCGTGGCACTTGCGCGCGTCGTGTACGCCGGCTGCGAGTGCAAGAGTAGCGCGGCACCCGAGCGGACGAGCACGGGGATGTGACCGAGCGGTGCGGCGAGGTCAACAGTCACGGTATTTGTTTCGCTGTCGCGCGTGCCGCTCACGACAGTGTGGGTGTACCAGTCGCGCCAGATGACCAGACCGCGACCGGGGAGGAAGCCTGTCCGAAGCGGGTAGTGGGTTGATTGAACCATGGTGCGCTAAGGTGCAGGACCAGGTCATGGCTCACCTAAGACCGAGGACACGTTCGGTGTTAGCACAGGAGTGAACCAAGATATCGCTCCCGACCATGAACTGGCGATCTATGGGGAGCAGTTCTGGCTCTTGAGGGAACTCAAAAAAGAGCGCACGGACGGGCGGAGTGCCGTACAGCGATGCGTTGGCAAAGAGCGTATACTGGGGTGTTCTTGTGTTAGTAGTAGGCAGTAGAGTAGCAGAACGAGAATAGACATACCCAGTACGGGAGCAGAGCATAGCGCACTGCGATGGCGATGCGGCTGGCATGTGCGACGCTGTCCCATCTGTATGGTTCCTGAGGGATCGCACCGCGAATGTTGTGGTTGCGGAAAAAAGGTGTGAACGCTGCGAGTTGCATCCACCGGTTACACAGTTCCTCGTCGGTATTCCCAACTGTGGGCACATTAGCCATCTTGTCAACATTTCGTAGGGGAAATCCTCGCTCACTGAAGCCACAAGCATCCGCCCCCACCATCGGGATCTGGAAGAGCTGGAATTGTAACACCCCCTGGATGCTATAGTGTAAGTCCGACCACTTGCTCCAGTTGTCTCCCAACTTATGGGAGGATGTATCAGTTCATGGAGGACTGCGCTCGTATGTAAAATACGTCGCTGAACTTACCCAATGACCCGTCCACCTCCCCGAACCGGCAAATGTAGAGCGGGAAATGAGGAACGGCCGTTTCCCTGGATGCAGCTCACGAACGGCTAGATGTGTTGCTCGCGACATGAGGTGTCCAAACAGGTTGTGCAAGTCGAGCTCAGTCAGACCACCGTGATGCGTCGCGTTGATTGCAATCGTTTGCGCTGACAGGTCACCCAACGCTATAAAACATACACATATAAATTGATCCAATTCGGGGCCGGAGTGAGAGTTGTTCACCATTGTGGATCGCATATGACGGCTCCCCACTTGGGGCGAGAGGGTGCTTGGTATTGGGGGCGTTAGCATCCCCGTCCTTGTTTCCGACTGGACCGATCCCTGCTCCGTATGTGAGAGACCCATTGACAGTTATATTGCCGCTTGGCCCCGAAATCGTGGCATTGTACCTAGAGTCTTCAAGCTAACCACAAACAAGGGCTGTATTGACAAGTTGACGCTTACCCTTCTGGATATGCTGTTACTAGGTTCCCAGGCTCCCCAGGAAGAATTATTGTAGCAGCGCGAGTAGAATGGTCAGACGTTGGAGCGCTGTTTTCCCTAGTCAGTAAAAGCCAAACTGCCCCCCCCTCTTACCAGTGACCGTCGCAGAAGGATTTCACTTCGTTCATGTCCAACCAAAGTCCGGAAAACTCAACGCCAAGCAACGACCAGTTTCGCAGGCCTCCCTCCACCACAATTCTACGTTCGGCGAAAACCAGTCCGGGAAGACCTAGAACACGCAATTAGTCTGTGCGTATGAAGATTTCCTCTCCCTCACAGTGTACCCAGGCCAAACTTGCCCAATAAATACAGACTCGTCTGGATTACGAATAAACACATCCCTTGAAAGAAGGTGTTAAGTCCTTTGACGACGATAATGAGCCATTCGGGAGCCCTCACAGTTCAGTTCCGCGGGTGAAAGGATCGTACTAGAGGGGCGTCTTCAGTCAGACAAAAGCCCGCCTGCGCTCTCCAGTTGCAAAACTCACAACGTCCGTCTCATTCGTCACAAGGGCAGCATAGCCGTGAACAATGGGAATATCTATCTCGCGGGTGAGTCTCGTCCTCAGTAGGGCGCAAGATTACATACAGTATTGCCCATTCGCATTCTGAGGAGATAGATCAGCTTCGTCCCACCAACTCTTGCAGAGGAACCGAACGACCAACCAAGTCCTCAATGAAATTGCGCATTCCTTCGGCGGGAAACGTTGCGGGGTCGGTAGTGAAGTCTCTATAGTCGTGGTAAAGCTCCAGGTCGTTCCACATTACTGCGTGAGGCGTGGTTAGTTTGAAACCCGTGGGTGGAGAATGGTCGTTTCCCGAACCTTCAAGGGGGATATCCGCCGCGCGCATGGCATCTACCTGTTGTCTTGTTTCAGATAGGCTCTTGTAGCCCCACCTACACAAATGGAGGCCGAAGCCCCAATTGGGCAGCCGGGCAGGCAGGCCAACCACCTGGCCGTACTGTTCGACAACACTCTTAGGGTCCGGACCAGAGAAGAAGTATAGGTCGAGTGTCCCCCCTATGAGGCGGAACTGTATCAGGGATTGGTTCGAGGACGGGGGTGTTGCAAGAATAATGTCAGACCCAGCCGCGCTGGTGCAACGAGTTAGAAAATCGGAGTAAATTGGTTCGAAGAAATCGCGGAAAAGTCGCGGCATACCTTGAGAGGAAGACTCCATGCGACTGGAAAGTGGCGGTAGATGGCACCCAGCGGTGTTCAAGATACACGGAATGCGAGCCGTAACTTCAATAAGATGGAAGATGAGAACAAGTGAGAATGGAGATGCATAAAGAGAGATTGCGGACATGTTTTCATCCAGAGGATCTGCTTCATCTCTATTCCACATCGTCTGTACCGTTCCATTACGTGCGTCCCTACGGAATCCACTAGAGGCCACGACCTCGCCTAATCCATAAATGTTAGCATCCAACGGGAGCGTGGAAGTGAGCTACGGCCCGGGTCCCAACAAATCAAGTGATCAATTGGTTTATAAAAAAGAAATCCTTTACCTGTAAATATCTGTCCTCGAAAACCAAAGGGAACCCATCGAATCCCAAACTGGGATCATCGCCGGCCCTCAAAAATGCAGGGATCGGCGCGGGAGGTAAAGACGTCAGACGTGTGTCGAAAATGGGCTCCGAATAGGGATCAGATCGGCGAGTGACCCAAAAGGCGAATGGCGACGCTTCGTAGTGGAACTGGAGGTCCGCATGTTCCGGGGAGCTCGGCCCTGTCAGTTTCGGTGGGTCGAAGTACTCCGGGGGTAGGGAAAATTGCCGAGCCGATGTGTCGGAAATGTTGACATGTAATCTGTCGGGAGCCAAGGGAAGGGAAGCAAGTGAAAGTACGCTCAGTTCGAGTTGATTCCGTGCAGCATTAGTGCGGGAACGAAACACAGACACGCACCGTGAGGTAGTTTCATAAGTGACCCGAATGGTAAGATTAAGGATATCTTCTCCGAATGCGTTACACGGGCGCCCAGCAAGATTAAGTTGCGCTGTGAATCCACTCTGATTCTCGACGAACGAATCGAGCACATAGCCTGAGAAGAAAAAGAAAAAGGTAAATTTAAATTCGGCAAAAGGAGAGCAACAAGTGCCAGTGGTGGAAATAAACCTGGACAGTCGGTGACATTTAAGGAGTGCTTCTGCTTCTGCGTACGCCCGTTGCGGATCCCGTCGGGAAGCGTCGATGTCACGGTCGCAGGTGTCCTGCTCTGATTGTGCCACCACTGCCAGTGCCAGTCCGGGAATGGCGCCGATCCGAAAAGGAGTGCTGCCTAGGGAAAATATGGCTCCAAAAATGACCCTAACGAGCCGTGACGCACGTCGTCGCATACACAGTGTCAGAAAGTCGATTACCCTCCCCACGAACCTCAGAAAAAAAACGTTACCAGGTGTAGTAGTGAGGCCTTCGCGTCTTGTTCTGGCCATGGTTCCGACCGCGTTGTCCACGCTCATCGCGCTTGGTCCCACGTCGAGCCTGCAGAAATGCTGCTGATTCGGGGTTACCATCGTCATGAGTCGGCGCTCCGTCCACCTTGTCGCCATCAGGGGTATCGTCGTCGAAATCAATAGATCCTTTGCTGCCGCCACCATCATGCCTCGATCGGAGCTGTCGCATCGGAGTGGCCATTACTAGAACCGTCCGGTGTCACAGGTAGTACAGTAGCTAGTGGGGCAGATAGGAGAAGTAAGTGCGCCCCGACTCCATCGGCTATATACTATCTAGGGCGCAAGGGTGTTAGTACGGCATTAGAATTTGATCTGTCGTAATGACACCATTTTAAAGATAAGACTTAGAATTACAGCGACATCCAAAATAGGGGGGCCCCTTGCGTAAGAGCCTGTCCGGCGGCGAAAGAGGGAGCGGCCGAGGTCGCATGTGACCTCTTTCGCCAGGGTGGGAGAAAGAGGGGTGGCGTGCGACTAGGCTCGTGACCAGCCTGTATATGATAATCGATATACAGGTTGGTTACATCTGACACTGCGT
>JAKELI010000162.1:0-92009 GCA_021525025.1 Lactarius hengduanensis | reverse complement strand
TTCCCGTTCGCTCACGTTCCAACCCTTTTGAGGCTGTGCCCCGCGGTGGTCGACAGAAGGGGGGCAACCCCTTGGAGCTTACATAATTTAATATATCGGCACATTCCGTCTTCGCCTTCTCTCCAAAAAAGCCCTCAGGGTTAGTTTGGGCTGTGTGGCTTCACCGTCGCCTCCCCCCAAACTCCCGTTGATCCAAGCACTGTACATCCCCATTCACATTGATCCTTACTCCTCGAGTTTTTTTTCTGCTACATTTTTGTGACCAGCGCAGAACGTATCCTGACCCGCTAAGCTTGCAGTCCGCGTCTTTCTTAAGCCTGTGTGCCACAGACAGACGACGTCGCATATATCCTGGTAGAAATTCTTCTTTACCTCGTAACGATCGATGCGTCTCTGCTGGCCCACCACCTGCATTTGTCTCAGCTGATTTGGCCCGAAAGATCTCCTTTTCTGAGAACGCTCTATTGCCGAGTAGTGCGGACATGCCTCCCTTGCACCTGACCTCCACGCCCCTTCCCGTCATCTTCTGATGTGGCACCCCCGAACCACACGATGCAAATTCCCTTTAAATAATGAACCGTTGAGCCTCGAGTTTCCAGTCCCGGAGCCTCCCGAATCAGTGTGGTGAATGACCCCATCCACCGAAAACTTACTTTGTGTCTGAGATCGCATTATGACCCGCGACAATCGGGATTTGGGCTCGAAACACAAACGCGCACAACATGGGATCCTCAATTACAATTTAGGAAGTGTGAGAGTGAGGGACCAAATGCGTCATATCACGTGATCCTGGTAGAATCACATGCAGAGAGGGGGACAGAACACGAGCTTCAACGTGCAGCTTATATCACCGTATCTTTGCCCGCCGCATCCAATATTCCGACAAATCTGTGGGCTACATTCTGTCGTGCACTACACCGGATTATCGCTAGTGTTGCACTTTTAATTTTCCATGCTTAACTCCGTTCTATCATCAGGTTTGCCGACTTTGACTGTTCCTAACACTTAGCATTGTATTCACTCTTCAACGCAGCTTCAGAATACTTCTATCTCCCTATCGACGATGAACTCCACATAGAGGAACCTTCTACCTCCACGCTCTCTCATTCTTACACCAGATCACTGCGTTGGGACGGCTCTGAGGAGTCATCTACGGATCACTCGGACGACTCGCCGACCCGCCCATCCAGCCCGACAACCTCGCGAAGCAAGCATCGACGCCAGCAGGAGATCACAGACATACTCGAACAGAAGGATCTATACAATATTCTTGGTTTGTCTCGCGCAGCCGCATCAGATAAGATGGAACTCAGACGAGCGTATCTGTCTCGTAGTCGGGCCTGTCATCCTGAGTGAGCGCCTCTATTCCATCCTTCCGATCTATTCATATGGAATCTCTTCT
This sequence comes from Lactarius hengduanensis, assembly GCA_021525025.1. Classification (NCBI taxonomy): domain Eukaryota; kingdom Fungi; phylum Basidiomycota; class Agaricomycetes; order Russulales; family Russulaceae; genus Lactarius; species Lactarius hengduanensis. Next base: position 90,607 of record JAKELI010000162.1, on the reverse strand, counting down.
CATCATCCCTCCATCTGGCAGCAAATTCCCTGATAATCCTGAAGCAACGTACGCGTTCCAAAAAGTTTCCGTCGCGTATAATGTTCTCTCCAATCCTGCCTCCAAGCGGATTTATGATTCGCACCCTGCCTCACACGAATTTTCCTGTAACACCCCCGGAGCAACTATGCGCGCTGAAGAGACGCTGCGGAGTGTCGTTGTTGGTATATTCAATGACTTTCTGGACGGCGATCTAGAAATGGTGCGCACTTTGCTGCGTAAGTCCTCCTCGTGTAGAATTTGTTGCAGATGAAACGACAAATCACATTTGTCCAGGGGGCATTAATGACTTGAGTCCATCACTACGACTTGGCGACGAAGGGATCGACTCTATCCTCCTTACCCTTCAAGGCCTTCGCGATCGCGTCCTCAGTGAGTCCCCCCCCTTCCACACGCGTTCACACACACTCACACACACTTTCCCACCGTACCACCAGCCTGCCGCGCCCTTACTCACACAGTGATTTCGACGCTTTCCCACCTCCTTGACACACATGCTTCCCTTGCCAAGCTCTCTTATTTTTCCCTTCGCCCTCGCGCTCGTCTCTCACTCCGCCTTGCACGTATCACCCTCGGGCTCCCTCTTGCGCTTGAACAGGAGCTACGACACCAGCGCAATGTGCGCGCACGCAGCCGAGCCCGACGTCGGCGCGAGCACTGTGAGCGGTTCAACGTCACCGCTGCGGAGAGCGAAGATGAGACAGAGCGAGACGGCGAAGTGCGCGGTGGGCGGGTAATCTTTCCCCGACGCGTGATGATCCTTATCGAGGGCGTCGTTGTTGGCCTTGAGAAAATGGAGGGTGTGCTAAAGTAGATTTCAGGAACGCCGTGTGCCCGTTAACTCGTTTCTTAATCCCGGGTGGTTTCTTTTCTTTTCTTCCTTTTCCCCATCCCGACACCAACCCTGAGCGCTGAGCGCTGAGCTATGGCGCTCCAACTCCCCGAGTCTCACAAAAGCCGAATGCAACCGCGCACAACCGGCTAGCGGGGCACTCCGGTATCCCAGATATCTAGTTGCTCACCCACTATAGAATATGCCTCTCCACGATGCACGCCGCCACCTTCTGTACCCCGACGCGAACACGAACACACACGTTCGTATCGCTCTGCAACCTTTGACTTATGTTTTTTTTCTACTCCCACTGCCATTCCTAGTAGACACCCATGTATGCATTCCAGATCGTGCGATCCCTATATTTTTTTCACCTTTCCTACCCTGAACAATGCCCCCCTCCCCCCGCTCGGAGTTGTCGTGCATGATCCAATTTGTTTTTTTTCTATCGGCATGGACTTGGGTCGGTTTATGTAATAATGGACTCAGTAGGTCGTTGCCCGCCCGAAACGTGCCCATAACCTTCAGTTTCAGCTTGAGACTCCGAGTCGAGCCCTTCTTGGCCCACTCAATCATTTGTTTCGAGAAGAACACCGGTGTCTTTTCCGATATTTGTACAGCACTTCGACAACTGGTTGTACGTACGAGCATGTGCCCCTTCGGCCGTTTAGCGTCCCTTCGCAACCCATTTTGGAAGCCCGGCCATTTCAGGACATACCCGGCGACGTAGTAACCCGCCCACCGCCGTTCCCGACAGCGACAACGGACCACGACGATGATATCATCGGAGATGACGCGATGAGCAGGCTGGCCCAGGCCGGCCATCGGCCCGATATGCTGTGCAATCACAATCACACACCCTGCGGGGGGCTTGAACATGAAGCTTGTGGTCGAGGGCAAGGACGGGTTGTACCGGCTGAAATCCAAACCCAAGGAGATACCACAGAGGGCGTTCCGTTGAGGATAACAAAATGTAAAACGTGGCGTGAACGCGCTAACCTAAAAACTACCGCACATATCCAAAAGAATAGTGGCGAATGTGCTGTGGACCAAACTTCATAACAACTTCAAGGTAGCCCCGCTGAAGCTAGGGCCCCCACACTGCCCCAGGGTGTGCGCTGACGTATTTCTCTCGAGCCTTAGGCTTTTTGACCTGCATCAGCGCATTAGGTAGATCCGCTAGGTAACCTAGTTACTATCTCTTGCTCCCTAACACACCGCTTTTCCAAAAAGAAAAAGAAAGACACTGTAGGAGTGAGATTACTACAGTCCTACAGTAAAAAATAATTAATTGTACCCTTGTACTACTTGTACCTGTACTTGTATACAATGGCTGTGTTTATTACACACACCACGGGCGAAATTTTTTGGATTATGTCGGTGGCGTCGCGCCGCAACTCGTAATTTCATGTCATGTAACTTATGCAGCTCGACTCCTCGAAACGGACCTGTCCAAAACCCAAGCTTCAATTGCGTTGTTGATTAACTTTTGGGGGGGGACATGCATTAGGTCACTGCGCCCCGAGAAGATCAGGCCTAGAACCGTAACGCCGCCATGCGGTGCCCCTCGTTCTCCAATCTGGGGCTGCGGCCGTGGCCGCCCTATCGTGAGTGCGCGACGCCGCCGCACTGCGTAACTACGGTTCACGCTGTCGGCGGTCGGATTGCGAAACGAACTCATAATAAGCAGTGCAAGGACTTACGGTACAGTAAGCTTCATTACTTCGACTAAATACTTATGCACAAGGTGTTACAGTAGTAACAGTACGGATTGCAAAAAAAACTAGTTGATATATAAGAGTTAACTCGGAGCCCCAATCCGAGTCCGAGTTCTGAGCCTAGTCAGTGCTGTTATGTAGTCATACCCGTCATGATCCGTGCAGCGCCAAACGGACTACACGATGTGACGATGATGAGTTGGCCGTTTGCTGCAAGCCTGCAACTGAGTACGGCACAGAGAAGTACCAAATGTTGTTGTCGCCGCGATCGATCACAGACGGCGTAGTTTCGTGTTTCGTGTTACTTAACTGCTACTGCGTGTGCGGTGCGCGGTTCCAATCCGACCGCGTGTGATGACCGGTGACGTGGTCATCGATGCGAAGAGCTAGAGCCGCCGGGAAGTATTCGCCATTTGGGTGGCAGCCGAGTCGTCGCTGGGCGACGAAGGGTTCGTAACCTGGTCACGATCATCCAATTACCCCGCGGACGCATTGGTCGGTCGGTAGCGCCCGAGTGCATTGTGCGGGGCAATTTCGGCATCGTCACGGTCGTTCCACCGGCGTTTTGTTTCTGAGGTCTATGTCTAGCAGTTGATAAGTAAATAATTGTCTTATATTTCAGGATCGAGTAGTCCATGAGCTTAAGTAGCTGTAGATCCGAATTTACAACGACGAGGAGGACCTTAGAACAAGAGAGTATTCACTGATTTAGTTAGTCAGGACAGATGAGCTATGTACAGTACCCAATCTATGTTGGTCATGGGGTGTCGTAACAATTGCCTGCACCGCAGTTACGCAAGGAGCAGTTATACGGCAAACAAAAACAACGCCGCAACAATAATAACACGAGGGAGAATATAAGCAGTGTCTAAAGTACAACACGTATAAGGGTGTAGATTTACAAGGGTGGTCGTGATCATGTCGTGAGGAAGGAGGCGAAGCAAAGTCCAGAATTATCGGGTAGGGGTAAATTCCTGCGCGCTAATGGGAGACGACGATGCGGATGTTGAGCGGTGGTGACTGTGCGGAGCCTTTGGTTCGTTGTCCTTAATGACAAGTGAGGGACCAGCCTCGAGGATGACATCCCCATCGTCATCTTCGCCTGAATCGTCGCCAAAGATGTCCTCCTCATCATTCTCAGGGATGATCGACGAACTCTGCACTTGCTTGTTCTTCGCGAGCGGTGATAGTGGCGGTCCATGGGCAAGGATCGTATCATCGACGCCGTCAAGCACCACACGGGACTCGTCATCATCGACGGCAGACGCCGCCTCGCGCGCAAAGACGTATCGTATGCCGACAGGAATCATCGCTCCAACGACGACGGCAGCGAGGGTAAGGAAGTTGCGCCAAGATATGAGGTGGAAATCGGCGGCGGAAGTCATCTCGTCCAAGCCTCCGCCAATGGACGTGTGGATGACGGTGACGCCAAAAATGCCTAGAAAAGTGCTGAACCAGAAGGGGACGAGACCGATTCCGACATGGGGTGCGACGACGTTGACGACCCAGTGAGGGGGAAGAGGTGCGATGCGGAGGACGATGAGGAAAGGAATGAGGTTGGCGCGCTGTGCGCTGATCTTTGCGGACCAGAGCTCAAGCCGGGACTGGAAAGAGGGAAGGGAGAGGAGAGCGGGGCCGAGAGCAGCGGAGATGAAGTAGCAAAGTGTGGCGCCTGTGGCGACACATGCACAGGCCAGAGGCAGGGCACGGGCAACACCCCAAACAGCACCACCAAGGATGGAAAGGTACATAGAACCAGGCAGGGAAAAGGCTTGGAGGCTGGAAGGGGTCAGAGAGGAGTAAAAACGGAACAGGACGGAAGCACCCACAAGAGGTAGGTGACGATATAACAGACGACGACACGGAAAGGATATATGTCTCGGTATTTCTTGAGGAGATAGTTGAGATCCTGAAGGTCGGCAAAAGACTTCGGTATGTGGAGCAGCGGGCGATCCTCACTGATCGGGGGAGGGTAAAGGTATGTAAAATAGCGCGAGGGGGGTAGAACGGAGGTTTGACATACGGGTCTAATGTTGGGAGGGCAATCCACAAAATGCCTCCAAGAAAAATACAGCTAACAACGAAGATGAGTGCCATCTTGAGGGTGGCATTGAAGATTACTCTTCTGGTCTGGTGAGGGGGGCGCATAGGGGTGGTGCCATATGCAATTGACGTGGATGATGAGGTGGACAGGAGGGAAGAAGACTCGTCACTCTCGGCGTCATGTCGAACGGTCGCCAGTGTGTAAGCAGATTCGTTCGGATGGAATGTTGGGGAGCTGAGAAGAGGATTCGATTGTAAGTGCATGGTGGGGCTGAACGAAACGGGGATCAAGCGGTAGACTGGCAGCATTCATGTCCGAGCCCGGGCTGAGCGCGCGAGAAACGCCCAATAGGGTCGAGTCCCCTTTTTCTTTTCTTTGCCCCCTTATGATGGCGATGAATAATTTTATTTTTTATACAAAAATTGAACAGTCTATTATTTAGAGAGGATTCACAGTTGTGTTTTAACGCCAACGATGTTGTTGATGTTGACAAGGGAGCGTGAGAAAGAGAGGAAATTAAGGGAATGAATGCGCTTGAGCGAGCCAAAACGACGAGGGAGGTGTCGAGCCTATCGCGATGACACACGTTCTACCACCACACCCCCAACTCGACATCCGTTCGTCTGAAGCCCAGAATCCTATCCAGCAAATGGATCAACAGCAGCCTCACATCGATCCACAGCAGCCACAAGCTCAGACTCAGCCCCCTCCTCCACCAGGCAGAAAACGTAAGAAGGCTGAAAACGGCGAACCATCGACTCCTGCCGAACCACGTCGCCTTCGTCGCTCGCACGAGGCGTGCGCTCGCTGTAGAAGCAAGAAGATAAAGGTGAGTACTCAGGCATCAGCCGTAATTCTTTCCTCCCATGCGCACGTCGTGGCAAGTCCCGTCGGTCAACACCGCCGGCAATTCCCTGGCTCTCCCACTCGTCCTCGCACTCTCCTATTCTCACCGTCTCGATACAGTGCGATTCTAAACACCCACGATGCACCGCTTGCGCAACCGCTGGCACTCCCTGTCACCAGGAGGACAGGCACCGTCAGACCCTCACTCTTCGCGGTCACACCGAACATCTCGAACAGAAACTCGCCCAGTGCGATGCCATTCTCAAACGCCGTATTCCTGGCTTTGAGTTGGAAAACCTGGAGGAGATACTCGTTCGTGAGGGGGTCGAAGTCGAGGCAAATGTACCTCCTATCACTGCCTCCTTCCAATTTACCCCAGGTCCTGGTATGTCTCTTTTCTTCATTCTTGAGTCTCGTATCCTCACATTTCATCGACTTTAGGCGGCAGCTCCCCTCCCAAAGGTTATCCCTACGTTCCTCCGGGACCACACATGATTCCACCTGGTTATCCTCCTATGCCCCCATATTATGCCGCGCCTCCAAATGGAGCGCCTTACCCGCCTCCTCCACATATGCAACCTCACCCGGGTTACAATCCTCACTTACACCCAATGTTCCAGCACCCCCCACAGCCCATTCCGCCGCAACATCTTCCTCCCGCTCAGTCTGTGCCCCGTCCTATGTCTTCTAACGGACCCGTACCGGACATCAAGGGAGGAGACCCTGGTTTCCATGACATGTCGAACCCCCGGGTATGTCCCTCCGTGTTGAACGTCGATCCCGTCGCCCTATTAACCTTTACGCTAGGCGCTCGCGAAGAGCTTCGGTGTTGCTCCGGATATCGTCCAAGATCTCAAGCTCGGACCCCAGCCCCTCGACAAGGAGGATATTGCGGTTGGTTCGCACGGCCTCATATCCGGACGTGACAGCATAGCGGCTGAGTCGGCTTTCCCGCATGATGCTAACAAATGGGTGCTCGTCCCCATGCGCCGCGACAGCGTCGCCTCGTCACCAAGCGCTCCTGGTCCTACTCACACATTTTCGGCCTTCTTGCCGAAGGATCGCGATATGGTGCAACACATTGTACACATCTACTTTGAACGCCTCAACTTCCACCGACCCGTCTTCTTACGCCATGAATTCGAGGTGACACTTGCTCAACTTTACGCAGGCGAGTCGCAGCAACACGATCCAGGTTTCTTGTGCTCCGTCTATCTCATATTTGCCCTCGGTACCCTTTCCGAGCTCAACCACCGCGCGTATGGACTCGATAGAGAAGCTAAAAACAAGGCCACCGCAGGAACTCCGTCTTTGGCCAATGTTAATGTCAAGACCCTCATGCCGCCTGATTGGCCCGATCACGAGGACTTCTTCCAGCGTGCCCTCTCCATCAAGCCCGAGCTTCGTGTCACGATCTGCAGCTTACAGGCACTCATTCTTCTGCACTGGTACCTGTATACCGAGGTGCGCGGACCCGTCGTTAGCGGTCATTCCGCGGGTTTCTAATCGGTTTCATCGTTTAGCGTCAAGGTCGCACGCTTTGGCGCCTTGTTGGAAGCATGGTGCGCCTTGGCATCGAGCTTGGGCTCAACCACGATCCGACCACCCAGACCATCTTCGACGAGTCAGAGTGCCAGCTTCGCATCCGCCTCTGGGGAACTGTGCTCGTACACGACCGCGGCACCTCCCTTCTACTCGGACGCCCGCTTGCTATTGCGCCATACGACACGAACACGCCCCATCCAGTGCGGCCCAAGTCCACGCGGCCCGACCTAAGCGAACACTTCCTGCTCAGCCACCCTATTGCAGAGATCCAGGCAGATATTATCAACTCGCTATACAGCCCGCATGGTCAGAGTGGGGATGCGATCATGCGCCATGCGACGAGGATCGTGAAGAGCATGGTCGAATTCCGTCGCCATCTCCCAGAGAAGTACAAACGGTACTTTGGCGGGACAGCGGACTGGTCACTGGAAGAAAAGACGAAACTCGTGCAGGGGATCACGGAGGACGAAGGTTTGACGCTCCTGAAAATTGGGATCGCCAGAATCTTGCTACTCCGAGCTCTCTTCTCGAACAAGGACCTCGACTTCCCTCAAAGGCACAAGGCACTCCTGGATGGTGAGTGGACCCGTCTCGAGCATACCTTCCCATCAATAACTAACGATTCGTAGCAATCGTGGTTTCGCACAATATCATTGTTGTCCACAATCAGTTGCTCCGGTTCCCCGACATCTCTTTCTTCGTCTCACCGATTCCATTGCACATTGCCGCGATGGTCATCCTTTTCGGACACATGTCGCGTTGCGACTCGCTCACTCGCCAAGTCGCGCTCGAGGACGTCTGGATGGCGCTCGACATGCTTCCGTCCTTCCGCTGGCGCTGGGAGCGCAAAGAGACGAACGGTAGCCACCCTCTGATCGCGACGCTCGCCGAGAAAGTCCTCGAAGTAAACCTGCGCCAAGTTGGCCCGTCGTCCCACCCAGTACTCATGCCCGAGCTCGACTGGGACCTTGAGGGCACTGGCTCCCCGTTGGCAACGCACACCGCGGCATCGACCCCGTCGCTCACCAACACGAACATCAATTACGCCCACGGTGCTCCCGGCACGCCTTCCTTCCCCTGGCTCTCCGCCCATCGGACCCGCTGTACCCCCGTCTTCGCGAATTCCTCGTCTCTGGACCGGGCAACGGCGGGGTGGCGGCGGCGGCTCGAACGGTCCTGTGGAGACGAAGCTGGCCGAGGTCCCGCCAAACCTGTTTTATCCATTCTACCCGACTGTCGATGGGCGCAACGGAGGCGCGGTCCCGCCCTCCGGCTCCGTCCAATGCAGTTGCCGCAGGCGGCTGCGGCTGCGGCTGCTGCTGCTGCTGGGAACGGGAACGGTGCGAACGATTATACGCAGCTCCTTGCGCAGGCGGCAGCGGCAGCTGCTCAGCAAACAGCTGGGCCGTGGGGCGCGAGCTGGGCCGGAGAACTACATGCTCGAGGAGAAGGACGTTGGGGTGCCCGTTCCCAATACGATGTGGGATCAACGCGCTATGATGCGGGGGTACGTGATGGGCCCGTAACCAAGCCCTCCCTCTTGCGCAATGCGTGCGTACACAGTTCTTGTCGATATCCTTCTTTGAGAGATGGGCAGATAGTGGTGGTGTGTTGTTCGATCAGACTCTTTTTTCTCTTTCTCTCTCTCCCCTGTTCCCTCTGCGTCTGTGTTTTTAGCTTATCGGCTAAACCATCATATTGGATGCGTTTTGCCCGTCTGGTCCCGTATTTTCATTATCGGGCGTCACTATATGTCCCCTTTCCTCTTCTCTTGATTGACCCCCCCGTCGTCTTTGTTCCTTCTTTATTCGAAACCCGATGTCTCCTAACTGCTTGACTGTAACTACGATATGCACTATAAATTGATCTGTCGCTCTTGTCGCTGTGCTTATTTCTAAGGTCTCGATCTCGTATGGGTGAGTCTGACACGACAAACGGGGACTCGCTAGTTCCTTAGGCGACTTCTGCCCCGAGGGCCTCAGTGAGTGAAGTCGAGCGTGTCACGAGAGAGGGGCTCTCACACACCCGTTCAAGATCTCGCTCACGGCGGTCAAACTGCTCTGCTTTGCCAATTGGCTGTCGAGCTGAAAGAGAAGGCCTGGTGCATATAAAGGACAAAAAGGCAGTTCCACCTCGGCAAGCGCCTTCTTGGGAGGCTGTGTAGCAATTCTGTGGCTGATCGCACCCTAGGGTCAGGCAGTCGAACCGCCCGAACATGTCAAGTCCGATATTGTACAATCGAGTCACGGCGAGGGAGCAAGCTACCAATAGCCCTTCTTGGAGCGAAAGCGTTGCACCGGACAGAAACTCGGAGCTTCCAGTTCTTCAAGCACGTCTCTGGTCAGGCGGTGTTATGGACACATTCCATGAATCCCGGTGCACAAGGCAAGGACACCTACTCCCATCCTAAGGCATGAGGAGTTTTTGTTTTTCCCCATCCAGATGAAGATGACCAAAAAGACAAATTTCGTAGGCGCCAACCCCCTTGCACTGGTTTACGACTCATAGGGCTGGTATTGGTACGAGAGACCCATTCGTCCACAGCGTTTATTATCCGCACTATCAATTGACTCTCAGAGGTATGCCTTGAGCTTCCCTTTGCCATATCACTACTGATTGACCGAATCCCCCCACTGATCTCCAACTAGCCATTGCCCAGCCTCCCTTCGGAGTTTAGCTAGACCGCTCCAATCGATCGGCTCTCCCAGCTGTGTCTTGCGGGCCGCCTACCAATTGACTGAGTGTCAGTGTTGATCTTCGATTAGCAACCATCTGCTCTCCCTACCGAGTGGTCCTTCCTCTGGTGACACCTCACAAAGGGAAGCTTACCGCGAGCAACGAAAGAATGTTTCCGCTCAAGGTGTGTCCTCATGCACTCCGTGGCGACTTCAGCAAGTACTTTGCGTGGCACATGTAAGAATCACAGACGTGCAACGACAATCGACACGCTTCCAGAAAGTGTCTTACTTGAAATATTCGATATCTATCGAAAGAGTTTTCACTTTGAATGGAAATGGCACATACCTACGCACGTATGTCGAAGATGGCGACAAATCGTTATTGCGTCGCCACGCCGTCTCAATCTCCAAATTCTCTGCACACACAGAACTCCTGTCAGGAAGAATCTGGGTATCTGGCCAGCTTTTCCTATCGCTATTGATTACCGATATCTTTGGAACGGCAATACGCCTAACGATGAGGACAATATCATCGCTGCACTCGAGCACCCCGATCGTGTATGTTATCTCGGGCTCGACGTAACAGGCTCGCAATTGGGAAAGATCGCCACGGTGATGCAGGAGCCATTTCCAGTGCTGACGCGTCTCTACATTCTCTCGAGGGATGGGTATGCGCCCGTCCTTCCCGCCAAATTCTTGGGAGGATCTGCATCATGTTTAAAGGCAATCGCCTTATCTGGCATTCCCTTACCGGGATTACCAGTGCTTCTTTTATCCACCAGCGACCTTGTCACTCTCAATCTTCGCAATATACCCCCAACTGGTTACATTTCACCCGAGGCGATGGTTGTGGCTTTGGCCGCATTGCCCAGGCTCGAAACCTTTATCATTGAATTCCAATCGGCTACTCCCCCTCCTGATCGAACATGCCCGCCTCCTGTAACACGGACCGTCCTTCCTGCTCTCAACTTCTTTCATTTCCGGGGTGCTAGCGAGTATCTGGAGGACCTTGTTACCCGAATCGACAGCCCTCAGCTGAACTGGATCCACATATATTACTTGAACCAGCTTGTTGACTTTCAGGTTGCTCAGCTCTCCGAGTTCATCGATCGTTCAGTAGGCCTTAAGTCAACCACATTCAAGCATGCGCGTGTTACCCTTTTCAGGGACCAGGTCACCCTCACCAGGATTCCAGACCATCCAACTTTGGATTGGCGCCCTGCTACGATCGGCATCTCGTGTCAAGGGATTGACTGGCAAGTTTCGCACATGGCCCAGGTGCTTAGCCATTTTTCCATTACACCCAAGGTGGTCCATCTGGAGCTCGAGGCCCAGTGGCAGCCCGAGGGAGAGCGTCAATTAGAAGGTGCAGACGGAATTGAATGGCTCCACCTCCTCCACCAATTCTCCAACGTCCAGACACTGCATGTATCTCGGAACATCGCAGGGCACGTTGCTTTTGCACTTGAGGACATGGTCGCGGCAGTGTTGCCATCCCTTGACTCAATTTACTTGGTGGACCAACCGGCATCATCTATTGAGAAGTTCATCGCTTTTCGCCGGAAATCTGGTCGCCCCGTAGCCGTCGGTGACACGTCCGGCAGATTCCGTTGTCGCTATTGTAAGGCGACCTATGGACGTCCTCAGGAGTACAGGCGGCATCTTGTCCAGGTTCACACGCCACCGCGCCGATGTCCATTCTGCCCTTACGAATGGCGCCGTTACAACAAAGTCAAGGTCCACCTTATGGAGAGCCACCGAGACGAGTTTCCCCAAGGGGTCTTGAACGAAATCTGCGCCAAGGGTCTGGTCGCGTACCTAGGCATTGAACCTGTGAAGTAAGCACTCCACCTCATGTCCCTACTAGTCTCGAGGAGAAGGACGTTGAGGTGCCCATTCCCAATATGATATGGGTGCCAGGTCAGCGCGCTATGATGTGGGGGTACGTGATGGGCCCATAACCAAGCCCCGCCCTCTCGCGCAATGCGTGCGTACACAGTTCTTGTCGATATCCTTCCTTGAGAGAAGGGCAGATGGTTATGGTGTGTTGTTCGATAATACTCTATTTTCTCTCTCCCCCGTTTTCTCTGCGTTGTTTGTGTTATTAGCTTATCGGCTAAACCGTCATCTTGGATGCGTTTTGCCCGTCTGGTCCCGTATGTTCGTTTTATCGGGCGTCACTATATGTCACTTTTCCTCCTCTCTTGATTGACTCCTCCGTCGTCGTCTTTGTTCCTTCTTTATTCGAAATCCGATGCGATGTCTCCTAACTGCTTGCTATAACTACGATATGCACAATAAATCGATCTGTCGCTCTTGTCGCTGTGATTATTTCTAAGGTCTCGTGTGGGTGAGTGACACGACAAACAGGGACTCGCTAGTTCCTTAGGCGACTTCTGCCCCGAGGGCCTCAGCGAGCTTCTTGGCATATCGCCTCACCTCACCTCGCTCTCCCATCATCGTCAACCGCACAAACTCGCCGGTCCCCTCAAGAGATGAAGCAGGTACGCGAACGAGCTCCCAGCGCCCGAAAGCCCAGTTCAGGATCTGCTGCCCCTCCTCCCCTTCGACAGCGTGAGGACCGGCGCTGCTGAAACGGATGAAGCCTTTCACCCGGTACACGCACTCTTTCGAGAGCTGACTGAGCGCCGCGGACAGCGCTGGCTCGTCGAGGGGCGGGAGAGGCGCACCCGCGTCACGCGGTATCGTCGTGGGATCCTGGGCGTGATTGCATGCGTCCGTGTGTACGTGCGCAGCAGGCGCGGGCGCACCGCGGAGAAGGGTGACGGTCTCGACTTCGTCGTGATGCTGCGCGACGACCCCCTCCGTCGTCACGGGCGGGGGCGGGCCATCGTCGCGAAAGAGCTTCGAGTCGATGCCAAATATGAGCGCGGGGTCGACGGACCTGCCTGTGCAGCGGATCTTGGGCGTGAGCTCGTTCAGCGTGTTGAGGTGCTCGAGGACATCGTCGAGCGCGCGCTCGGTGACGTGCTCCCATTTGTTCTGTTTGGGCGCGGTCAGCGGATGTGTGCAACGGGAGGGGGGCAACTGACGATGAGCAGCACGTCGGTGTATTGCGCTTGCATGCGCGCCGTGACGCTCGTGTCTTCGTAGCCCGCGAAGTTCTCTGCGTCGATGACCGTGACTATCGCGTCGAGGGCGAGCGCACGCGCTGTCTCGCGCTCGAGTTCGCGGATCTGGAACGCGAGGGTGGCGGGAAAGGCGGAACCGCTATGCGCGAGTGAGCGGGTGTGTGTGTGCGGCGGCGAGGTGGGCAACCTACGAAGACTCGATGATGATTCGGTCTGGACGGAACTTTTCTGCGCTGGAGTCTCAGAGGGGCGTGGACGAGGGAGTTCGGATGCTCGGTGGGGCACCTAGGATCTCCAGAAGTGCGGACTTCATTTGACCGACGAGCACGCAGCACCTTGGCCCTTCGAGTGAGTAAAGTTGAGCACGTCACGAGAGAGGGGCTCTCTCTCACATGCACCCGTTCAAGATCTCGCTCACGGCGGTCAAATTGCTCTGCTTTGCCAATTGACTGTCGACTTTGGGGGGTATCAGCTGAGAACTCGACAATACGGTGAGAATGTGACAACCTTCTATCTCGCCGAACTCATTCTTGAGGAGAACGACGCGGTAATCTTTGGGCAGCTGTGGCAGCAAGGACAAGATGATTGAGGTCTTGCCTGCGCCGAGAAACCCTGTAAATACTGTGACCGGGATCGCCATTCGAGAGTGGCGGCCCGGTCTTAGCCGCGGACGAACAAGCCTTCAACGCGCGTCGCAGGGCCTGGCGTCAACTTCCAATGTCGACCGTACGATCGTTGTATATTCGAGGTTCAAGCCTCGCGAAATTCCATGCCTTACTCTCCGGCGCCACTTTCTTCTCTGCCCTCGTTGTAGGATGCGTCCTGCATTATAAGAAAATCGTGAAGAACGACGTCGCAGGTTGGCCTGAAGAATGGTTTCCTAGTGTGTCTGCGACGTGAGTAGCTGTTCCCTTAAGGATTCTATTGCTAACTTGCATGCAGCATAGGTGACTGGTACCCAGAACGGAACATCTTCCAGCTGCTCATAGCAATCAATTCTGGTGATTAAGAAAAGCCGTCTGCTAACCAAAAGTATTATGACACTTTTCTTAGGTCCTCGCTTTATTCTCATCGCTTTTGGTTATCTACTCAACCGTCACATGTTCCCTTTGTCTATCCTTCCCGGCTTCTTGTCCGTGGTTGGCGTACTGCGAACCCTTACTTGCGGAGGCTGGGTCTACATAACATCCAGTGACAACCACGACGTTCATGACGTCCTCATGATCCTGTATATCGTGCTCAATTTGCCTTGGATGTTCGGTAATATTCGACTCTCGCGGGGACGGGCACGTAGGCAAAGGTGTGTGCTAGCAATCCCGAGTCATTTGCACGCACTGAGAACGTCGTTATTACGTCAGAATCAGAGTCGCTTACCTGTAAGTAATCGTCTTTCTGTCGACAGTTTCTTGATGGTCGACGTTTGTTGGATTTCCAGGTTCTGGCTCTCTCTCCTCCCTATGATATACTTTTTTGTGCAACACAAAGTCTACCGCGTTCCAGGAGGTACGTTTTCTGGCAATACTCAACTCCAATGCGAGTGCATGCTCACGCCCGGACAACTAGCATATACCCGTTATGCTATCTTTGAGTGGTCGCTCATACTATTTGACATCCTATACGACTCTGTGGCAATCATAGATCTTGGGGAAAGTGGAGTGAAGGCAAGCATCGTTCATCAGAGTCACCTTTCACGCGGTTCTCACCCGTCCGCTACACGTAGGCGTCCCTCACCTTCGCGATCGACATTAGATACGGGCAAGATCCAACAGCAGCCCGAGATGAAATGTATCAGTTGCCTCGCAGTCTTGTTTGATATAAAATACTCATGTCTTCTCTTCGCTACCCGGTTGGTCTTGCTGAATTCAGAGTGAGAGATCAAGACTCAGTGAGAGAGCTGAGTGACCCTGGTGTATCCAGTGTACAATCCATTAAGAAATCCCCTGAGGCGCACAATCGCGTAGAAGCTCGTCCAAAAGTGCAATCATTTCGGGTTATCGATCTTTTCGTCACCTACCGTCCACTGCTCAGCTTCATGTCGGACTTGTACTTTGGTACGCCTTTACTTTACACCGCGCCTACAAAATTTGATTTCGCTGTAATCTCGCCACCAGCCTATCAGGCTTGGACCCTACTCACGGGACTACCTGTCACTCTGTTTTACTTCTCTATCTGGAAGCTTGCCCTTGCCGGCCCAGAATTCTCTGCTCTCGCCACGCTCTCACCTCTCCTTCTCGGTTTTGCTCCCGTTCAATCATTCGCCAATTCCCGCGCCGGCCGCACTGCATTGGCTGGTACCGCGGGGGTCTTTGGCCTTGGGCTTTGGTGGGTGGAAAGCATGTGGATCCGTCTTGGGGCTGCTATAATTGGCGTCTTCTGCACGGGAATTCGTTGGGCCGCGGAGTGGCAGGCAGACGTAGGGAATGGATATCATTCTGTCTGTAAGTGGTGTCCCTCCATTCAAGAAACATGATATACCTTTTTGTGTCGGTATCTAGTATTTGTCCTCGGGTTTATTCTTTCATCTCTGTCAAAACACTTGAACCACGGGAACAATCCAGGTACGCGGTGGCTTTTGTGTGCTTCTCAAGAACGATGACTGACCATCACGATTGCTTGGCAACTTAATGCTTACTCGTACATTCTTCAGCTTGGCTGGTCGTGGATTTTGCCTCGGGCGGTTGGCACGTTCTAGTTCTCGTCCTCGGCTTCTTTGCTCTAGTTGAATTTGCGACGCGTCCTGAATCAAATTTCCCCGCTTCCCTGGCGCCGACGCCCTCGACATCTTCTATCAAGTCTTCTAAGGCTGACAATGCGCCCGACCCTACTTCCAGAGAGCCGTGGCTATTCTCGTCAATCGCCCTTGGCGCCCTGATGTGCTCACTCCACGAACGACTGTCAGATCCTAGCACCCTCCTTGCCTGGTCCTGGTCCGGGTTCCCGACCGCCGGTCCCCACCCACACATCCACGCACCGCTCACACTCCTCGTGCAAGTGCTCGCGACCCTGCTGGCTCTCGCCCTATCACCTCCGTCCCCACCGACCGGATCCTGCACTTCCAGCGGACTCCAGAAGATCCCCACCCATCCTCTCACCTTTGCGATCGGCGTGCTTTCGACGTACTTGTTGCACACGCGCACAGGATGGATCGGCTACGCCGGTGGGCTCGTGCATGCCGCATTCCTGACGGTCATCACGCCTTTGGTGCTGCAGAATGCAGGTGCTGCCGCGCGGGCGCGTGGCGCTGGCCGCGTGTTCGGATTGGCGTGGGCAGTCTGGACAGTGTTCTTGTTCGTCAGCACATTCACCGTCGCATATGCTTTCGTCCCAGGTGCATGGAGCTTCCGTGAGCGCACAGACCTGTGAGTGAACTGAAACCCCCTTCAGCCCTCCTCTCTCCTCTGACCCTCCCGCGGGTAGAGTTCTAGCAGCACAGCTCGCCCTCCTCGCGCCTTCTTTCAGCTGGCGCACTCTCTCAGTCGCCTCGACCACAGCGCTTCGGCCCATCCCGCCACTGGCTCGTCGTTACATTCGCGCTTCCCTTGCTCTTATCGCGGTGGCTGCGCTCGTCGGCCCGCTCAGAAGGTCTGCACCGCCGACACCAGTGCCCGTGCCCGCGCATGCACGCGCCAGGATATTGAACGCCGGCATCTGGGCGGTGCACTTTGGTATCGATAATGCGGGGCGTGATAGCCAGCGCGGCATGCGGGACTTGTTCCGTGACATGGACCTTGACATCGTTGGTCTGCTCGAGACAGACCTCCACGTAAGCTCGGGCCGTTTTCTTTCAACCCATTCATATTGTTGACGACACCGTGCATAGAGGCCGGTATTCGGAAGCAGGGATTTGTGAGTGCGAGCAATCTCTCCACTGACGACATCACTGACATTGTTTTTCTTCCAAGGACACGTGTGGCAGTGGAAGACCTGGGCTACGTGCGTCTTCCGGCCAAGTCTTCCTCCACCAACTACTCACAGGCCACATAGTATGTTGACTTTGGGCCAGGACCCAACAAGCACACCTGGGGCTGCGTCCTCTTATCAAAGGTCGGTCCATCCCTCTCAATCAACCATCCCTTCGCATTGTCATTTTTTGCGCATAGTTCCCTATTCTCAAGTCCCACCACCATCTCTTGCCCTCTCCAGAGGGGGAACTTGCGCCGGCCATCGAGGCCGTAATCGACGTGTACGGGATGAACGTCACAGTGATTGTCGCACACAACGGACAAGGTAGAAGATCCTTGACGTCCGACCCTCATTATTTTTGGCTGACCAGATCAAAGAGGAGACCCCTCTCGACCGAGAGCTACAGGCGACGGAACTCGCGCGGATCATGTCTGCGTCGTACCCAGACCCGCTTATCTTCCTTGGATATGTCGTCACGAGTCCACACGCCGAGCGTCGTCAGTGCCCTGTTCCTGTTCGCTTCCGGTGGTGCCCACATGACCCCCCATTTTCCAACAGCTGCACCTTACGACATCATGGTGAGGGATGGCCGCGTCCACGACATCGACAAGGATGACCTCGACCGTTGGTGCGAGTACATATTCTACCGCGGGCTCCATCGGACGGCCTACGCGCGCATCTCCCGCGGCTCGATCACGGACACTGAGCTGCAGGTTGGGCAGTTCGCAGTACCCCGGTACGGGAAGACGACAGCCGAGGTGGCTGAGGCCGATCGCTACCTACGTGCTTGGAAAGAGGAACTTCCCGAGGAACACGTACGTACAGAAAAACTCATCGCCTCCGACGCCGTGTCCTTTGCTCACGCTCTCTCAGTGGTTCCCCGATGCATACTATGGCGACGAGCATTCCGGTGGCGTCCGGGGTCATTTCTATCACGTCTTTAACACGGTAAGCGGAAGTGAACTATGCGACCTTGGCAGCTGACGAGTGACCGGGTCCATCGATAGCCCCTGTACTACAAATTACCTCCAGAGCCCGTGCTTTGATCTCGCCGAGAAGGGGGGGAGGTAGATGGAGGAGGGGTTGACGCGTTGACGACTGGCGCTGGTCGTCTAGCTCTTAGCGGCACTTTCTTGTTGTTTGTCTCTCCTTTTCCCTGATGCAGGGCTGCTTGCAACTGGGTTGTTCCGCGGCCCAATAGAGAGAGGGGATGTATCGCTTGTAATCCAATATCTGTAGTCCTTACTCGAATGAAGCTCGACACCTTTATTGATATTGGGAAGGATCTCACACGACCTCACAGTTGCTAGATTGCATTGGTGTTCCCGTTACTTTCTTAATAGTTTCCATTGTGGCTGGTAGACTTGTCATTTTTTTGCTGTTCCCACGGCGCTGTTATCGTGCGACGCGTAGGTCTGTTAACAGACTCCACCACGAAGGAGGCATGAGATTGATACAGTGCTGTCATGCGTATAGGCGCAAAAAATATGTAGGAGAGAAGGTGGTGTATGGGAGGTTACATATTGGCGACATACGCATCCATCAGTGTCCGCGTCTCTGCAAGGGTTCCACAAAACTGTGCCCTTGACGTGCGGTGTTCAGATGTTCAGCTTCGTGCGCCTCCAATGACGGCGCTTGGCGTTATACTGCATCACCAGAAGATGTTAGCACCATCGATTCGTCGTCGTAGTTAATTATCAACGCACCTGGATCTTGGTATCTGTCTTCAGACGGAACCATTGGGGGATGGGCCTGTGGTCTCGTCGTGGGTGGGGCCGGCTGCAGACAGAAAGAGTTGCTGCTCACCGATTCTGGCGGGCGGCCTTGGCGAGGATTCGTTTTGTTCGGAAGGATTTTTGGGACGGCTGTCAATCGAGGATTAAGCGGGTCCCCGTTGGTCGTGATAATACTGACCATTCTTCAAGCCCTGGTTCGTGTCTTGTCACTGTGTCTAGACGACTTGTTGGGCAATAGTGATGGACGAAATTAAGGTTAGATTATGGTAGAACTATACAGTACCAACGATGACAAATACTGTCCCAGGGGGCATCGGCCCGATCAGATATTGAATATTGGATGTTGGGTGCACTTTGGCAATAGCGCCGGGCGTGATAGCTAGCGCTGCATGCGGGACTTGTTCCGTGACATGGTCCTTGACGTCGTTGGCCTGCTCGGGACAGATCTGCACGTAAGCAAAAGTCGTTTTCTTTTCGCCTGTTCGTATTGTTAACGACACCATGGACGAAGAGAAGCAGGGATTTGTGAATGCGAACACTCTGTTCATTAACAATATCACTGAGGTGTTTTATTCCTAGGGCTACGTGCGTTTTTCGGCCAAGTCCCTTCACCAATTACTCAGAGGCCGTATGTTGACCTTGGGAGGACCTAACATCTGCGTGCTCTCATGTCCTCAATCACCCAGCCCTTCGACACGATATTTTCTGCGCATAGTTCCCTGTTCGCAGGTCCACCACCACCTCTCGCTCTGAGACGGCAAACTTGCGCCAGCCATTGAGGCCGTGATTGATGTGTGTCACGGTGGTTGTCGCGCATAACGGACAGATGATCCTTGGTGTCTGACTCCCATTATTTTGGCTGAGTCGATCAAAGAGGGGACCCCTCTACAAGCGACGGAATTCGCGCGGAGAATGTACGCGTCGCACCCAGACCCGCTTAACTTCTTTAGATGTCGTCACAGGGCCGTGTTTTGAATGCCCCGTTCGCTTCTGGTGGTGCTCGAACCCAGTTTCTAACAGCTGCACCTTACGACATCATGGCGAGGGATGGCCGCGTTCACGACATCGACATAGACCATTTCGTGTTCTACCGAAGGCTCTATCAGACGGCCAACACGCGCGTCTCCCGCGGCTCGATCACGGGCACCAAAGTGCAGGTCAGACTGTTCACCGTACCGGGAAGACGACAAGCGAGGTGCCTGAGGTCGACCGCTACCTATTGTACAGTAAGTTATGCGCTCGAAAAGAGGAACTTCCCAAAGAACATGTACGTACAGAAAAATCAAATCGCTTCCTCCCTCGTTCCCTCCGTGTTCCATGCTAACCCCCTCGTACATTCGTTAAGTGGTTCCCCGATGCATACGTAGCGACGAGCACTACGGTGGCATCCGGGGTCATATTACGTGGTACGTTTTGTTATGTAGTGGCTGTAAATCTATGCCACCTCCAGAGCTGATGAGTGGCTAGGTCGGTCGATAGCCGCTATACTACAATTTACCACGCTTTGTTCTCACCAAGAAGGGGGGAAGGAAGAGAGAGGAGTTGGCTGTTTCAGCTTAGCGGCACTTTCTTACTTTTCCCTAGTTCAGGGCCGCCCGAAACTGGGTTGTCCCGCGGCCCACCGGAAGGACGGGGAGGGAAGGGGTATCGTATATTTACCCGAGAACGACCCTAATACAACACTGTACCTTGAGCCCCACACTATTCCAGGTGGCTGAGATGGTGTGATTTTCCCAATCTGCCGTCACTGAGTCGTTCAGTTTGTTTCTCCGCTTGCGTTCACATCAGTGTGCTACACGCTCACGATCAGTTTTCCCCTACCATGACACATGGTCGTTCTTTCCCTCAAAAAGTATGCAAAGCGCACCCCCCCTTCCCCCCTTACGGGGATATGTTACAACGGCGGTAAATTTCCTGCATTCTGACCCTTGAACCCAGAAGAAACGAAGGTGCTTCGTCATCGGACCGCGGCCTTCCTGCTACTGCTGCCCTCCTCAGCATCGCTATCTTCTGGGGTCCGAGGGGGACTTCCGCTAGGATCTTTGTCCCCCCCTGACTGATGTCCGCTCTCCTCTTCCTCGTCATCTGATGATCCCTCCGTGCCTCCACCTTCTCCCCCCTCCTCCTCACCGTCCTCTTCCTCACCTTCCTCTTCCTCACCCTCTTCGTCGTCATCGTCATCATCGTCACTCTCCTCTTCCTCGTCTTCCTCGCTTGAGCTCGCATAGAATTTATCCAGATCTGTCCACCCGCCCCTATTCGGCATGCTCCCCGCCGGCGATGGCCCTCCAGACCCAGCGGGGGTGAGCACGACGATTGGCGACGAGCGGCCGCCACTCGCAGCCCCAGCGCGCAGAGCGGCGGGAGTAGCGACGTGTCCAAAGGCAGTAGGCGCCGCCACAGACGGCGCAAAGTCGTCTGGCGAATCGCGGAGGCTCGACTCGACGCCGTGCTCGAGCCAGTCTGGCAGAATGCGCGCGTGTGCGGCGGGCACCTCACGCCCGAGGACAAGGCCGAGCGTGCCGACACGCTCGCCGCGGGACTCGGGATGCGCTGTCGCGTGCGCGGCGCTCTCTTTGCCCTCGAACAGCACGATGCGCACCTGTGCGCGCCTGAGCACGACGCCGCCGACGTCCCTAGCGTCCGCCGCACCAATGCCCGGCACCACGCCCGCGAGGAGCTGCTGGAGCATACGACCGCGGTCGCGCACGTCGTAGTTGCGGTCGTAGCGTGCGAGCGCGAATACGTACTTGCCCAGTTGCGTTAGCGTGGCATGTGACGGCGATAGTACGAGGAGTTTAGCGGCGAGCGTGATCGCCTGCAGCTTCACGGCTATTGTCTGTGAAAAATAACAAGCGGATCAGCAAACGAGCTCAACTGCGAGCATCAAGCTACGTACTTCGTCGCGAAACGACTTTGCTACCTTGCGGAGTACATCCGGCGCCCACGGCGCCACACCCTCCACCACGGCACTCGGCGAATCGTCCGCGGCATACTGGCCAACGAGCCAGACGACGCACGCCCGTGCCTTGGCGTGTCGGATCTCATCGATACGATACGCAAGGCGTTCGACGATCGTCAGTGGCGCAGACGACGGGCCGGTATGGGAAGCAGTGTGCATCTGAGCTTGAACGAGAGTTTTGAGTTCGACGACGGCGCTCGCTACGACAGGGTCTGCGAGAATCGTTCAGCCCGAACTGTCAAAGTGGAGTGGGAATGGGAATGGAAACCGAACCCACCGTGCGGACTCTGGATGCATGCCAGTAACGCATTGAGACACTGAGCGGTCGATTCGGGAAGATTGCGGGCGATGTGCCCAATCCCCTGGATCGCGCCCGCCACTAGTGTTTCATCTACGTCATCCGTGTAATCCTGACCAAAATAGAGTTGGCAAGCTGTATCCAGAGGTGCGGGTGAAAACGGGACTGACCACAAATTCGCGCAGCAGAGCCTGGTAATTGTCAACGGTGACGAAATTCCGCAAGAGGCGCGTCTTGGAGTCCTTTACTTGTGTGCTGTCATCGGATCGAACAATGAAGCGGGTATAATGTGAAGAGAACAAGTGCTATCACCACTCAACAACCAGATAAGCTCAGGCGCAAAAACGACGTACCGGAGATGTATGAGAAATCGAAAGAACGTATGCCAAAACCACACGTTCAATCTCTGGTGAAACCGCAAGAATTCGGAGTAACGGCTGAACTATTTTGTGGTGCCGTGATGGTAGGGCTAGGTAATAGAACGCGCGAGATACCGACATAACGACCTGCGAAGTCTTCGAGTCATGCGGAGGAGATCACGAACTTACACGCTTACCGCGGGGTTACATGACTGGAATAACGGCTCCGCCGACACCAACAGGAGTTCGAGGTCCTGGTCTATTTCTTCCGTCTCTTTATCCGGACTATCATGCGAAGCAGTCGGACGCGGCAGCATTGACCTGGCGTACCGAACCAGAAGTTCGAGGAGATTCACTTGGCCCCATTCGTCTACATCGATAAGCACCCGACACAAGCGTCGGTAGTGCATATGCAAGAGGTCCAGACGCGTAGGGCACACCGCATCGAAAGCGATGGCAACGCTACCCACGGATAGCGGGGAGCGATCGCGCAGGAGTGTCGATAGGATTTCGATCAAAGAGGGTAGTTGTGACTCGTCCAAACTGCCAAGGGCCGTTGTTGAGAAGGTGATGCTCCCGCGGGCGACGTGAGTGAGGCGCACCTGTAGCATTTCGGTACGGACAACGCCGCTGCCTTGCGCACATAAGGGCTCGTATCTGCAGCACACTTTTTGATCGCCAGCACAACTAGGCCTGCGATGGTCGGCACACGGATTCCGGACAAAACGCGCAACGCCATCGCGCGGATAAGTGGCGAACTGTCCGCGAGATCGCGTTGAAACGTGTTGATCGAAAGCAACGCCAGGTCGGGTTCGGCCTCGGCATAGCGCAGGAGATAGATGTACACGAGCTTGCGAACCTCTATGTTGGACGCCGCGACGTTCTTGACCACTTGGGCGAAGTATTCTGATACATTTCGGCCTTTTGAGATCATCTAGCACCAGTTGATTGGGTGACGCACGAGGAATACGGCCGTGAGGAGACACTCACAGCAATGAGGCGCTTCATCGCTTCGAGCTTCTCCCGATCACTTCCAGAGTCCAGCTGCGCTTTGATGTTCTTCGTTTTGTCCTCGCCTGTGTCATAGTAGCCCGCACCGCTGCCAGTTAGAGAAAAATCTTTCGTGCGCTCTGCGAGGGTCTCTTGTATACGCATACCCAGACGGGTGGCATTTTCTGTCCATGAGTTGAAATTGATACCTGACATCTGTAGACTCGCATGCGTGCTCTGAGTAACTGGCGTTTAGTAAATCAGCAATGTATCACAGGCAAAATGCCAAGTTGCGGTGGAGGATTGCCAGTGGTCCGGAAGCAGGGCCCGGCCTCGGTCCGAGCCAGCACAACTCGCAACTCATGTCGTGCAAGTGTCGTGGACAACGGAGTCGCAACACTTTGCACAACCCATTTCGTCTCTTAACATCTTGCTGTCCATCACTGGCGTGACACCATTCATATCAAAACTGCAAGCGGGGGTGCCAATACGTAGAATGCAAAACAACTGCCATGCGCAAGGCCATGCGTCGTTCGTTCGGACGTTGTGTACAACTTATCCGAATAGTGCTCGAAGAAGCTTTTGAAAAAAAAAAAAAAGCTCAATACCCACAACTAACTGTTCCATAACAACCCCATCTTATAATCAACTGCACGAGCAAATACTCGGCCGTAACCTGATGATGTGTCCGCTTGTATTTAGTCGCCAGCACTCTACAAACACTATTGATGGGACACAGAAGGTCAGGGCTCTAGAGACGCGGGGAAGGTGCCATTTTCCCTCTCCTCGTCCCACTTGCCAATCTGCGAAGATACAAAGTTAGGTCATCTGTTGCAGGCCAACGAGAAATAAAAATGTAACACACCCATTCATCTGAGAGGAACATACATATCAATACACCAGGTTCGGGAAAGCAGCTCGGAAAGTGACTCACTGGGACAAAGTGAGTTGTAGGCACGCTTGAACTGCTTGCACGGCGCGAAATCCTCGCCTTTGGCGGCAATGCATTTGAAGTAATCGGTGTAATTTTGGTAGCTTGCACAGTGATGTAAGAGAAAAGGAGGCATAGCCTTAGAGGTGTCAGCCTTACCAGTGTCTTGTTTGGTTGGTGTAAGGGAAGCGGGCTGGGGTGAGAAACGTCAGCGAACCCCAAATAATTCCCAGCAGACCCGTTGTTGCTATGTACCGTCAAACCCAGCAGTCTGGAGGACGTATTTGCTGCATAATGTGTAAATTTTTCTCTCTCAGAAAAAGGTGCAAACAGCGCACCTCTGAACGGTGTCGGACATAGTGATGGGGTGTTAAAACTTAAAAGGTCCTCATCCCAGAACGGAAACACGCGAATAAGTTCGGATTTCCATGCTTAGATAATCACACTCCTCAACATGGACGCGCTCAAAGCTGAAATCGCATCAAAACGCAAAGCCCGCGATAATGGGCCACCACGCCCTAACAAATACATGCGGAGAGGTGATATAGAGCGGATGAAGGAAGAGGAAGAGCGCAAGGCGCGCGAGGATGCCGTCAAGAAGGCAGAGGCAAAGGCAGAGCAGGCTGCGCTGTCCAAAGTGCGTTTCTACCATTTCCCTCTAAACTACGCCGAGATATTGAGACGTCGCTGGAGCTTAGAACAACGGATCTAGTCGCTCTACATCGCTAGTCCCCTCATTACCCAGCGCCGCGCGCTCGACCGCCTCTCCACCGCCCGACACGGGCACGGGCACACCTCCCCCGACCGCTGGCGTGGCCTTCAACATTTCCAACGAAGAAACCATACGTCGTCTTCGTGCGAAGGGCCAGCCGATCCGGTTGTTCGGCGAGTCGGACAAGGAGCGGCGTCTGCGCCTTCGGGCGCTCGAACTCATCGAGGAGAAGGGCCACGAGCGCGTGGGCGGGCAGAACGACTTCCGGAAGGCGCTGGAGGACGTCGAGAGTGCCGAGCGGCTGATGAGGGACCGCAATGCGAACTCGGCCACCGACGAGGGCAGCAAGGGAAAGAAGAAGGACGAGTCTGCGTCTGGGGACGGCGAGATTGCGGTGCTCGACATGGCACTTATCAAGACGGACCCGGACAAGTTGTACCCTATCATCTACTATGCCCTCAAGAGGGCGCTCAAGGAATGGGGCGAAAGCATGGCCGAACGCCCCGGTAAGACTTTTACTCTGTTGACGTGTCCATTCCTTAAACACGACGCCTTTAGAGCACGTTAAAAGGACGACCCAGGGAAAGCTGGCCGCCGCGACGCAAGTGCAGTCTGCTCAGTACTTGAAACCCCTTTTCAAGTTGCTACGATCACGAGTTCGTTTGCCTTCTTCTTGTTCTACCTCTCCCTTGACGCTGGTGTATCTTAGTCTATTCCGGGTGACATGCTGCCACGTCTGGCAGAGATAGTGCACCATATGCAAAAGCGTCAGTACCAGCGAGCCAACGACGCGTATCTTCGTCTTTCTATCGGGAATGCCCCGTGGCCAATCGGGGTTACGATGGTTGGGTGGGTGCAATTGTCGGATAGAGCTTTTTCGAATGCTGATTGTTCGTTCCCCCACCCCTCCCAGTATCCATGAGCGATCTGCGCGCGAAAAGATTTCTTCAGATCAAGTGGCACACGTATTGAACGACGAAGTCAGTCGGAAATATATCCAAAGTCTAAAGCGGTGAGCTTATTGCGTTCGGACGGACTGTCTCCGTGTGCTGATTGCTGTTTTCCCAGGCTCCTCACGTTCTCACAAATCAAGTACCCCCCAGATGACGTGTCGCAGCTTATGGGATGAGACGACCTGATGTTCCGTCCGGCCTGACCGTTTTTTGTGACCGGTTTTTGAGTTTTCTGTTCGAATTCCGGCATGAGATGTTCGTTGCATGATCGTGTCTCGATCAAGTCACTTGGTACAGCTGTATATGGTATGATGGTATTCCTGCATCAACACGAGGGTTCACGGAATCATCGCCCGTTCTATCCGTTTTTTTTTACGTGCAGATCAAGATTCGTATGTACACTCCGCACAACCCACAATTCGCCCACTCTCGTCCCTACCAATGAGAATGATGGTCCATACTACCTCGTCTTCTTTCCCTTTTTCTTTGGTATATTCCCATCACGTGTACCCGCGAGTGCGTGGCCCTCTCGGTTGATGTGCTCAAACATCTTTGTTTTGCTGTCAAATTTCTCCCCACAAACGTTGCACTGTTCCGAAATCTTAAGTTTGTCGGTTACGAGAGGATGATTGACAACCCAACAAAAAAAAAAGACAAAACATGACCGAAAGAGTGGCCCAACGCCGGAGATACCGACGCGGCAAGCTCCTGTCAAAAAGTTCCCAACACGAGGGCGAATTGAATAAGAAATTTAGTGAGGGGAAACTCACTGCACAGCCGCCCTTTGCTTCGCCTTCGCGCACCTTCTTTGCAGCCTCACGGGCTCTGCGCTTCTCTCGCTTTGACATCTCCCCTTTGGTGGGATTCGCGGTGCCGCCTTCGTCACCATCTTGCTCGTCGTTGCGGGGTTCTCCCAACTCCAGCATCTCACGGTTATCTTGAGGCAACTCGGGATCGCCCTCCGTCTGTTGACGCCGCGTAGCACCTATTTGGGACGCTTCGGGCGCCGGTGATGGTTCTGGTGATGGTGTATGAGACTTTTTTTGAGTTCGCCTTTGTCTGCCAGGGTGGCGCTCGGGATCTTTGGCCTCGGTCGAACCTTCCGCTTTATTGGGCGCAGGTGTACGGTCAGGAGAAGCCATTGAAGGTTCCTCGTCCGCAATGTCATCTGCCGTCACAGCGGCGCTCTCTGTGACCTGACCGTCGACTTCCTCGTGGTCCTCGGCATCCGAGTCCGCAAATTCACCGTCATCCAGGCCAAGCTCCAACTCCAGTTCCTCTTCCTGCATCTCGCGTTTCAGCTGCTCCACCGTCCGAAGGTGTTTCTTGCTCCTTTCATGGCTGTTCCACGCAGCCTCGCTCCTGAACGTCTTGTTACAAGCGATGCATTCCCACTCTTCGTCCTCGGTGCCTTCAGCACGCACCCATTCCAGGTCCGCCGCGGCATCGCTTAGCTCGGCGACCTTCTGCCAGTCCTGGACGACAAAGGTAGGTCTTGGCGCCGTCCTTTTGGGGGTCGTCGTCCCCGCCGCAGCGGTCGCGGGCGTTGGCGTGGGAGACTGAGCCTGGCGGGCGATGTGTGCCTTGTATCGTGGGTCGCGTTTACGCACGAACATGACGAGAGCCTACTGGGTTCTGTCATTGAAGCGCGATCGAGGGGTGGAATCGAGCGCCAGCCGTACCTTGACGGTCTCGTTGTACTCCTTCCGTGCACCGTCTCTGGCCTTTTTGTTATCCTTCTCCATTAACCTGGCAGTGTGAGCCGCAGGAAGGGAGCTTGAGTCTGGCCAACCTACCTCCGAACTTGTCGGTCGGGGGCCTCCGAGACATTCCACTGGTCGGACCAGGCGAACTCTTTATCCGTAGTAAAGTTAAGCCAGAAATTATAGAAGTGTCGTGCCGCCTCTGAGGGCCGTTCTTTGGACGGTGCGGTCCAGTCCCATGTCGAGTGGCCAAACGAAGGAAATTCTACGGTGTTGGAGAGTCGTTCCTCCCTCGCGAGCCTATCAAACAAGTTTCGGTATATGGTGAAAAAGCCCTGTAAGGATCGGTTGAGCATGCTTTTCATTCGGGCAACCGACGGGAGGCCGCACGTCCGCGCCATCATCGAAACTCGACCAGATCGAAGGGTTCAGGAACGCCTGGATGTGGCGTACAGCGAGCCCACGATCGCGCGCGCGCGGGGGGAGCGGCGCCCGTCTTGATGTCGTTGATGACGGTCTCTGCATCTGGTTCGGGGGCGAGTGCCGACCGATGCGAGTCGTACCAAGCACGTTCCTAGCGAAAGAGACGGGGGTGAGAACTGGGCGCTGCTACAAAATCTCCGGAGTAGCTCGCCTGCTCGTCGCTCAGTACCTATCGGGGGTAAGTTAAGATCAGATGACGCGCACAAAACCGGAAAACGCCCCCCACCTCGTACGCCTGCTGCAACGCGGCAAAACGTCGGGTCGCACCCTCGGGGTCGTCATGATTTTTGTCCGGGTGATGGATGAGCGCGAGTCGTCGGAAGGAGCGCTGTCATGGCTATGATCAGATGCAGCCAATCGTCATCTCGGCACATGGCGTGTCCCGTTGTTGAGCACGAACTCACCCTGATCTCATCGGCACTGGCGTCCTCGTCGACGTCGAGGATCGCGTAGTAATCCTGAGCGGCTGCGGCTGCGGTGGCGTCGTCCGCTTCTTGGTGCGATCTAGATTCGCCTGCACCCATCGTGTAAGCCGAGTTACTCGGAGATAGACCTCTCCGCTAGACGTTGCGGGGTGCCGTCAACGCGAACGACCTCGATGTCTAAAATCTTGGTCCACACTTCCTCCGGCCCGGTCCGTCCCGAGCACAGTCGTCTCGATCACGTGTCGCGTGCTGCTGGCCCTCTCAAAACCACGTCGCCAAACGGTTTTTTGAAACAACCAAAAGGATGTCCTCTATCTTTGGCGGCAGCGGCTCATCTTCGACCGATGCGGCACCACCCAAAGGTAAGCCCCCTCATTTCCGTTTCCCTGCCCTGGGAGTAACCTCTATATATGCGTTCTCCATGGTGACGGAAAAGATCTCAACGCGCGCAAAGAGGCGGTCATGGCTTCTGTGCGCAGCGAGCTTGCCCTCGCCAATGCGCAAGAACTCATCAACGTTCGTGAACTTTACACTACGCGCCCCCCGTCTTACTAACGAACAACCGGGTCACTCTCCAGAAAACGAACGACAAATGCTTCGCGAAATGCGTGACCAAGCCGTCTACGTCTCTATCTAGCTCAGAAGAGGTGCAGCACTCACTCAGCCTTCTGATCCCTTTCGACACGTCCCCCCTGATTGAATCTCTTTTTTTTTTTTTTTCGTGCCCCGGCGCAGACCTGTCTTTCGCGCTGTTTTGACCGTTACATGGAAGCCTGTAAGCGGCGAACGCCCTGCAAATTATTTCACCCGGAAGGTTGACTGACAGCTCGGATCCTTTAGTCAATATCATCAGCCATACCTACGCTGCGCGTCTAACTAAGGAGCGCTTAGAAGGACAGGTCTGAACGGCTTAGTCCCTCTGGAGCACAAGGAGCTTCCATGCACAGTGGCTCTATCTCTCTCTGCATCTTGCTGTTCTTAGCGCGTAATATCGCCGCGGGTGGGAAGGTCCTGGACATCGGTACAACTTTGGTTGCTTTACTTTTTTTTTTTTTGTGTTGTGTGTAGGCGTGTCCAAATGGGCTAGTCAATGAAAATGATCACTCAGGTCAATCGTTACTGAGTGAATTCCTCACTTAGCTTTTTCCCGCACCGACCGCCACGATCAAGATTATGCGCCGGCCAAAAAAAAACTCAGCAAAAAAAAGAACACACCCGACACCATTGTAACTTAAAGAACCTTAGTTGTTCAGTAAATCATAGAGAGCAACGACGGGGCCAATAAGTCTTAGCTTCGGATTTGTCCGCGTCGAGAACCAGAGATACAAACTTTGTGAGACATGAGTAGCCGTGCGTATGATAATGTCCAGATGATACTGTAAAACAGCTGGTGTATTTAGATACTCTTCATTATATTATATTGTAGCAGATAGATGAGGAGACACGAACAATACATGAACACAACGAGTGAGGGGGGGAGGACAACAACATTGAAACATCGGCGCTCAGCGTCTACACCGCACCTAACTATTCAGGATGCCCGCTATTATCATAGTCATTGCCAAACGGTAGCGTGACCGACACTGGCTGTCCCGACATCTGTGCTGTCTGGTGTCGTTGGTACTGATGCGGGACAAGGGACGGCGGCGGCGGCGTCGGCGCCAGTTCGAAATGAGAATGAGATGGCGGCGCAGACGTCGGTATAGAGTAGCGGTGTCCCTGCCCGACGACATACGGCGATTGTCCAGTACCGGATGATACCTGGCCATAGCCACCGCCGCCGCCCAAGTGGGATTGTGGCCTTTGAACGGACACGTCGATGGGGTATAGCGACATGGCGGCGGCGGAATAGCCCGACGAGGACGACGCAGAGGACTGCTGATAAGGGGGGTAGGCGGTAGGCGTAGTAGCAGACGACGAGCTGTCCGCCAGAGCGAGATGATAGGAACGTGACGAAGTTCCAAGGTGGTGGTCGCCGCCGTACGCGGTCGCGTCCGCCGGCGCGCTGAGCGGTAAGGGGACCTCAGCAAAGGCGTAGCGCTTCGGCACGTCTGTCACCAGGTTATCTCGCACCCCATCGATCGCACTTCCACCGAACGGCGGGCGGTAGCTGTGCGGCTCGCTCGCGAGGCCGAGACCGAGGCTGGCAGGGTTTTGGTCCGAAGAATGTCCCGACTGAAGCTCTGGCCGCACGTACGGGGGACAACGCAAGCGGATGTCGGAGCTGGGGGCGGATTGGAATTTTCCAAGGAACGTAGGTGAGTTGCACGGCGGAGCCAAGGAGATCGTGGCGGAGAACTTTGGTGGCCTGCATGCCCTCAGTCCAGTCCGCGCAGCGCTTCCAGGTGCGCACGGGAAGTCCACCGGTGGGGGGTGTCGCGATGTCCTCCAGATAGAAGAGAGGGGATTGAGTGAGGAAGAACGAGGCCAGGCCAGAGCCAGGCGCCGCATTGACATACTCGGTCTCGGCGATGGTGTCGAAGGGTATCTCCATTTTAAAGCCGTATCCGGACGAGTGAATGAACCAGGTGAGACAGTTCCGCGACTCGCAAACGTAGGCGACAAGGTCGTGTTTACTGACTTGGGTGGCTATCCGGCGCCAGGTTCCAATGGTGAGGTCTGTACAAGGTATAATCGTAACGGCTATGCGACGTCCGGTGAATATACGAATTTCCATGCTCGTGGGATAAAAGAGACTCACGCTCGCTCTCGTGAATGAGACCGTGCAGGTCTGCATCGTAACCAGGAAACAGGTCTGGGGGCGTTGTGGGGGGCGTGGAATCTGTTCGTCCCTTTCCTTTTCCGTTGAGCAATTTTGCCTTTGCGCGTCTTTGAGATCACCGCGGCCGCAGCTTCAACGTGGGCAGGGCGATTTGCAAAGAGAAGACGGCTCACCTATTTTGAAACCAAATCTGGGTCTGCCGCTCCTGCATGCCCAGAAGCTCACTGATCTCTCGCCGTCGCGCCGCCGTCGGACTCCTGTCCATGCTGAAGAATCGCTCGAGATGGACGAGCTGGTCCGGCGTCACCCTGGACCGCTTCCGTTTCTCCCTCTCGCCCCCCATGCTCCTGCTACTACTGCCTGTCGAGGTCCGACGGTGGTTGACATCGGGTGAAGACGTGGCCTCGGCGTCCACGCTGGGGGACAACGCGCTGTTGCTCGCCGACTCCTGGAGCGTATCGGGTGATTTTGTGATCGACTCTGACTGAGGAGAGGACATGGGTGACTCTGCGATTGGAAACTCGGAATCTTCATTGGAAACCTGCTTCAAGCAGGAGGAAAAATCTAGTGCGGGTTGGGAAGAAGCGACGTGGAAAGGGCGGCTGGTGAGGCGCTCGTCCCTGGCTATAAGGTATCGTCAGAAGCGATGGTCGCGTCGTGTTTACGCCCAACAACACTCACGTTCCATTGTAGGAAAATCCCAAGCCGGCTTGCGAGTCAGTAGGGTCACCGCCAGGTTGATTGGTCAAAGGGTGGTGGAGGAAGTGGGGGAAGGAATCGACGAAGTTAGATGAAGCAACCCCCCCAGATTAAGCTGCTCAAACAGAAAAAGAGTTGAAAGAAGAGAATCGGCTCGTAAACGGGCGCTCTGAACTGCGCGGTGCCAGCTGAGTGGGTCTTGTCAGGGTCGTGAGCGTGAAACCGATGATCGGGATGGGATAGGATCTCGATCGGATGACTGAACCAGCGAAATTTATATATAAAAAATGCAAGAAAACCGTAGCGAGACCAATTGGGGGGGAAGGGTGTGAGGTCGGTATCTCTCCTGAACGGAAGGCGAGAATGGATGATAAGACAGGTGGGGATAGAGCCCATTGGCTCCGACGTTACGGAAGGAGAAGGGCGCAAGGGGACGGTCTCACGGAGTCTGTTGCAGATTCAGAGCGAGAAGGCATCACGTCGAGAGTTTGAGAAGGTTAGCCGCTGTAGGTTGCAGTTCGATCTCATTTCTCCAGGAACGATACTCGGGTTTGGCGCTCGGCTGGCAAGGGAACAACTCGCGTTTCACCGTACCGAGCGCAGGCACCTCAAAGGGATACGGTTGGCCAAGGTTTGCTGCGGTGCGAGCGTGGGCACCGCGAGCCCGACCGATCACATCCGGGATGACTGAAAGATGTCCCGCTCCGAGGAAAGGGGGAGGGGGGGAGGGGAAGAGGAAAGACCCAGTCCCATGACTCGAGAAGAAGCATGCTTAGGTTTGTTAGCGCGAGATAAGGGATCTCGACAAACACGGCCCCCGTTTGAGGTTGTTCCAGCGGGTGACAGCACCGCCGCAACGCACTGTACGTCAGAGGAAGGCCGAGAGAAGGAACCGGGCGGTCGGGTGAATTGCGTTGAGGGCGCGTTACTGACACGGTCAGACGCGAAGCTGTTTTCTCTGCAACCGGGAACGGGGCCTGGAACTTGGCAAAGAGCGGAGGGGCCGTAAACGGACAAGGCAATGATTGTCGGTGTCGGGTCCGGGGTTGCTAGGAGGAAGGGGTGCACGTCCAACATCACGAGCAATCGGGTGACGAGACAACGGAGGACCCTCAAATTTAAACCGCCGGACAGTTCGATGGAACGAGCGGCCAAACCCGGCGAACACTCCTTCCATTCAATCCACCTGTTCTCCATCGTTGCATGCACACAAGGCCGCCGACAAAACAGAACAGCAAGTTTTTTTTTTCTTCCCCTTCTCTTGATCGTTCGTGCGGTTCGAACACTGATCGGTTTTCGGAACCCGAGTTTGGCCGAGCTGAGATAGTTGGATCGACTCATGGAATGGAACCGTCACAACGTCAAATCCTTCCAGCTTCGCATTACATTCGCACTGTATTATCCTGATGGATTGATTTGACTCTTCTGCACGGTAATTTGGATGCCAGTGGTACCCAAAATGGAAATAGAAAATCAAAAATAAACAATGCGAGTTTATACTTGCCTTTGATACTAACAATCCACAACCGCCCAGCCAGCTATACTTACGAGCCGCTAAAGACAGCAAAGCAAGAAAAGACAGAGGAAGAGAAGAGGCTATATCCTACCACCCACTTACAGTAACACCTGGTGGGATGCAATTGCAAAGCACCTAGTATCGCGGCCGCTTGGTGTCTCGGTCGTCGAAACCTCCTGGGCCCTCTCGCTTGAGATATCCTCGGTCACCGCCAAACCCACCAGGACCACCGCCCCCAGGGGGTCCGAAACCTGGACCCCCACCAGGAGGACCGTACCCACCTGGTCCACCAGGCCCGGCGCCTGGTCCAGAGGGACCTCCAAACCTGCCCGGAGGCGGGCCGTCGTTGAATCCTCCACTTTGGTATCCCAAACCTCCACCCCTACCTCTGGGTAAAAGGACAGCACGTCAGACGATGCAAACACCAGATTGATCAGCAGATACTGACCTGAAGCCGCCTCCACCTCTCGGTGGACCCCCAAAGTCGTCTCGGTTGCCTCTGAAGCCACCGCCACCACCTCGAAAGCCGCCTCCACCCCGGTCACCAAAGCCACCCCGGTCACTAAATCCTCCTCCTCCACGTGCTCCAAATCCGCGACCACCTCCACGGAAACCGCCACGGCCACGGTCAAAGCCACCTCGGAAACCACCTCTACCGCCCGCAGGCGCGTATGAAGGTGTCGGTTCAACGGGTTTGGGACGACCGCCGAGACCACCTCCAAGACGACGTGGTTTCCATCCCCGCACAGTGCGTCCACGCTCGACGTCGACCAAGATGCGCTTTCCCATGATGTGTAGGCCGTCTGATTCTTTGTACGCGGCTAGATAAGTTAAGCAAGAAGTGAGCCGGCTGTGTCAGTAAACGTCCGGGTAACAAAAAAAACCGCGAGGTCTGAATAACCTTTCATGTCTCGTTCTCGCTCATAAACGACGAACGCATAGCCCCTGCCACGTGCCTTCTTATCTTTCACGATTCTGACCCTTTCAATAGTGCCATAGATTTCGAATTCTCTGCGGAGGTCACTTTCCGTCGCTTGTTTGTGCTGTGGGAAGCAGTGATCAGTTGTGTGTTGTTGTGAACATATAGAACCAAAGACGCACAAGCCGGGAAATAAACAGAGTTTTGTAAGGATCACCCACTGCTTGCGAGTCTTCCTGCGGTTTATCTTGCGTCCATACGAACACGATTAGTGGGGACCGTCAACGATGACGAAAAGCACGTACATGACTCCTTTGCTGTTTGGAACTCTTCTGCTCTCTTCTTTTTCCGCTCCTCGCGTCGTACTTGGCGTTTCATCTCTTCTGCGAGAGTGAAGGTAGGCTCCTCGCCTTCTTCCATCCCTTCAGCGTTGCCATTTGCGAGGCCTGCCATGGCACCTTCCTTGAGAAAGGCAAGCAAAGAGCCAACGCCGGTGACATTTTTTTTGGTGACACGTCCGATGTCCCTGTCGACGGGTCGTGTGTATGGGAGTTGGGGTCGGGGGGCAAAGAGTTTGAGCAAGTTTGGAGGGAGAAGGTGTGTACCTGGCATGGTAGCACACTTGACGGCTGTAAGAGATCGTTATTAAAGCGCAATGGGCAGGGGTAGACTGCGCGCTGTAGGAATAGGATGAAATATGAGAATGAGTTGTTGCTGTCAGTGTGTGAAAACAACAACGCTTGTTCAAACTCCGACTACCATTCCCAGCCAAGGTCACACAACGACCGACTATGTTGTTGCGAAATCTCTCTAGGTCCTGGCTACACCATTCAGCACCACTCCTCAGCCGACCTCATTCGACCACCTTTGATTTCTCCTCGTTCTTCTTCCACAATGCTACAGTGACACAACCAGCGGACATCCCACCCCAACAACCTGTCCCGCTGGCCGCGTACCGGCCCATTCCGGCCCTCACCCCAGCCCGTCTCATTGGCATCTACGCGCAGCTGTCCAAGTCGCGCCTCACCGCCTTCAACGTCCTCGTCGCCATGTCCGGCGTCGCGCTTTCCCCACTTCCCACGACCGTGCCCGTGCTGCTCTCCACGGCACTCGGCACGGCGCTCTGCAGCGCGTCCGCCAACACGCTCAACCAGCTCCAGGAGGTGCCCTACGACGCGCAGATGGCGCGCACGCGCGGACGCCCGCTCGTGCGGCGCGCCGTGGGCCCCGCGCACGGCGCGGCCTTCGCAGCCGCGACGGGCCTCGCGGGCCCCGCGCTCCTCTGGGCGATGTGCAACCCGACGACGGCGCTGCTCGGCGCGGCGAACATCGCGCTCTACGCGGGCCCGTACACCTGGACGAAGCGGCGCTCCGTGTGGAACACGTGGGTGGGCGCCGTCGTCGGCGCCGTCCCGCCGCTGATGGGGTGGGCGGCGGTCGGGGGCACGCTGGTCCCGAGCGCGGCGCACCCCGTCGTCGCGCTGTCGCTCCCGCCGTTCCTCCTCGCGGCAACGACGGCGGCGCCCGCGAGCGTGGTGCTCGAGAACCCGCTCGCGCCGTGGGCGCTGTTCGCGCTGATGTTCTCGTGGCAGTTCCCGCACTTCAACGCGCTCGCGCAGTTCGTGCGCGGCGCGTATGCGCAGAGCGGGTATCACATGCTCGCGGTGCTCGACGCGCGCAAGAACCGGCTCGTCGCGCTGCGCCATGTGCTGCTCCTCACGGGCATCTGCTCCGCGCTCGTCCCGCTCTCTGGGCTCACCACGTGGACGTTCGCGCTGACGAGCCTCGTGCCGAACGCCATCTGGGTCCGCGCCGCGTGGCAGTTCAACAAGTTCGGCAGCGACGCCCATGCACGCAAGGTGTTCATGCATTCTCTGTGGTGGCTCCCCGTCGTTCTGGGCCTCATGATCGTGCACAAGAACAACGTCGACTGGCTGCAGTGGATTGGGCTCAGAGTGGTGGATGAGGAAGAGGAGGTAGAACAGTGATAGTAAAAACACGACACCGTTCATAGCTTGTAAAAAAATCTCGAAATACAAACAGTCGTGCAGACGTTCAGGTCCGTGCCTCTGCCTTGTTGCCCTTCACCTTTGCGAGCTCGCGCTTCTTCTTGAGCATCTCCACCCGGCTTTTCAGCGTTGCAACGCGGGTGTCCGCCTCTTCCTGCGCACGCTCCTCCTCAAGCAGCCGATCCATAATCAGCTCGTGCTCCTCCTCCTGCTTGCGCCTGCGTTCCTCGTCCTCAGACACCTTCTGTTCCTTCTCCGACGGCGGCGGCGGCGGCTCCTCCCCAGGCAGTCCCTCGAATCCCGGCGCCAATTCCGGCTCCGCGGCGACGGTCGCGCGCGCATACGTCTCCTGGGGGTCTGCAGGCGGCTCGCGCTGTTGCTGCAGGTCGCGCTCGAACGCAGCCAACTCCAGGTCGAGCTGCGACTTTTTTGGCGCTGCATCACCACCGTCCTCGACCATATTGTCGTCGTCGTCCTCGGGCAGCGTCTGTGGCGCGCGCGAAGGGTCCGAGAAAAAGTCTGTTGGAAAGCCAGCAGCGAGCTCGCGCTCCTCCGTGCGCTGCCTCTTCGCCGGCGGCTCCACCTCCACCTCCATCTGCGCATCCGCGTCTTCGCTTTGCTGCTGCTCCTGCTGCTGCTCTGCGTGCCGCTTTCTAGACGCTTCTGCTTCCTCTTTTGCTTTCAGGCTCGCCACTGCGACGCGGTGCGCCTTGCTGCCCAGATGTCCCTCCCACGCGCTGGCGAATTTGACTGCAGCGCCACAGGCCGCACATCGCAACGCGCCGCTCGCGTTGTAGGTGGCGTAAGGGTGGGTGACGCGGGCTTCTTGCCGTTTTGCTTTGAGCAGCGCGCGGACATCGGCCATGATCGCTGGTTGTTGTTATCGGATTCACCCGTGCGTTGTTGTCGTAGTCAAACCGAGAGTTGGTCGTGCCGCTGGAATGGCTCGATCGAAGGAGAGGGTAGCAACGGATGACCCGGACCGAATACGGGAATTGGTCTCTCAATGCCTCAGCTTAAACCGTGGGGAACCAAGCCATAATAGTTGTAACATTAAAGGGTCTCTAGGTCGTCACTAATTCATTACCAGGCCGATTGGCCTGCTGCTCAAACGCTAACAGACCCATACCCCGCCCGGAAGTTATACCGTAACATTGGTCCTACAGCAGAAGCCACCCCACAAACGCCCCCTTCTCATACTAATGCGGGGGGGATCTAGTGCTTGTCCTTGAACATTTTGTTGATGGCATCAGTGGAGTACGACTTGGGACGCTCAAGTGCTGTATGATATACGTTAATGGAAACACCTGAGAAAAAAAAATTGTGACTACGTACGAGCTCCGAGCGCGCGGTCCCAGATGAGTTGCGCAGCTACGCCAAACGCGCGTGATACACCGAAAAGTACCGTGTAGTACTGCATCTCCGTCAGACCGTAGTGGGTCAAAAGTGCGCCGGAATGCGCGTCCACATTGGGCCAGGGGTTCTTTGCCTTGCCAGCCTGTTTGTTCCACGTGAACAAGCAATACTTGGCACGGAATCCGAGTAAAGACGCACCTCGAGCAGAACACCTGGCACGATGTTGTATATCTGACCTACAAGTTTGAACAGCTTGTTGTCGGGCAGATGCTTGAGTGCGAACTCGCGCTGGGCGACATAGCGAGGATCCGTCTTGCGAAGCACCGCATGACCGTAACCAGGAATAACCTGACCGCCGTTCAACGTCGACCAGACGTACTCCTTCACGGCTTCGTCGCTGGCATCTTCTCCGATCTTGGCTTGCATTTTTGTGAGCCAGACGAGTACTTCCTGGTTCGCGAGGCCGTGCAGAGGACCAGCGAGGCCATTCAGCGCCGCGGCATACGAAAGGAATGGATCCGAGAGCGCGGAACCAACGAGTTTTCCGGTGTGCGCCGAGACGTTACCTCCTTCGTGGTCACTAGGAATATTTGTTTGAACACCGCGCGGACCTTGAAGACAGAGGCTCAACGTACCTATGAATGGTGATGTAAAGCCTCATGAGCTCAACAAAGCCAGCGTCGTCACCAAAGCCAAGCAATGTGGCAAAATTGTGCGAGTAATCCTTTTGTGCGTCAATGGAAGGAAGCTTGCCCCGACCATAGACATTACGGTATATGCGGCCGGCGATGTTAGGCAACTTCGCGATGCTAGTGTTCACGTATTGTGTTAGCACACGAAGGGAACCCACCCCAAAACACCATCTTACAGGTCCATAGAGTCCTCGAAGGTGGGGCCCCAGTACTCCTTCTTAGTGATACCCTCGGCATAGGCTTTGGCGAACGCGGAGTTATGGTTAAGCTAAACCGACACCATACGTAAGTCCACACACGACGGTAGCTTGCCCGACTCGAATGACGTACAGAAGTGACAGCCAAACTGAATTGGCTCATGGGGTGCAAAGTTGGGGGACACCTATCGAGGATTTCCTCCACAAACTCGGGAATAGCAGCGCGTGCAGCCCAATCTTTTGAGAGCTCGGCAACTTGCTCAGCTGTTGGGATCTCGCCGGTGACGAGGAGCCAGAAGAGGCCCTCGGGAAGGGGCTCGGAACCACCTGGAGCTTTGGGCAGCTGCGCTTGGATTTCGGGAATGGTCTTTCCGCGGAAGCGGATGCCCTCCTCTATATGACACGCGTCAGATACAAGAAAGGGAAAACAACATGGGAAGTCCTTACCAGGGTCGAGGACTGAGCCCTCCCAGATTAAGGCGGGCAGACCGCGCATACCGCTAGTGACGTGGCAGTCAAGGATCAGACAAGAACGGAAATAGTGGGCGATAAGGCATACCCATAGAGTTGGTTGACGATGACGGGGCCAAAAGACTTCTTGCCATGCTGGACGCGTGCCGCCTTGACCTGCAAGAGAACGTGACGTCAATGACCGGGTTTGGGTGCCAGCGCAGCGGAGAGTTGCTTGCGCGGATGACACATACGTACCTTTTCTTGCGCAGAAGGAATGAGTTCTGCGAGACGCTCCTTGAGCGTGGGCTGCTTCGAGGCTGTTGACAAGAAACGGGCCGAAGCAGCGGAGCGGACGAAGGGAGAGGCGGTCTACACGCGTCCTATTAGAGGATGAAAAGAAAACAAGACGAGAAAGGTACCTTTTTGAGGGAGACGCGAAGAGCAGAGACCATTTTTGAGTTGAGTGAGTGAGTGAGTAGGAAGACGGGAGGAGAGTGTTGGCAATTTATGGGTTCTCGGCCGGTCCACCTAATTGTCCGATTCGCTCCGACCGGTTTACGGGAGCTCCGAGCAGTCCGTCGCTCGCACCCCCAACATTATGGCCAAACGAAAGAGGTCAAAGGCACAACCCAACGCATCATCAATCCTGCCCCAAGTAAGCACCGTCATCTTCGCATCCGCTCTAGAAATCGTTGACATCCGTAGAAAAGACATTACAGGCAGCGCGCACACGCGAATCCCTTCTCAGACCACAACCTCGAATACCCTGCCTCCCCAGATGAGGTAGACTGGAGCGTGCACTATCCCGCCTTTGCTGGCTCCGGAAAGACGCCAGACTTTGCAGACGTGGGTTGTGGCTTTGGCGGCTTGCTCATCGCGCTGGCGCCCCTCTATCCTGACACACTCATGCTCGGTACGCGTCTATTTCGCTACCATGTCCCGTGCCTCGAGCCGACCGGAATTTCTTAAGGCCTTGAAATTCGCGTCCAGGTCTCGCAATACGTTGAAGATCGGATCGCTGCCCTTCGCGCTACCTCTTCGGCTCCCTCTCCTCAACCTTCTGCCGACACGCCTGGCGGATATCAGAACGTGTCCATCGTCCGCGCGAATGCCATGAAGTTCCTGCCCAACTACTTTTCCAAACACTCGCTCTCTGCGCTCTTCTTCCTCTTCCCTGACCCACACTTCAAGTTGCGCAAGCACAAGGCACGTATCATCTCCCCCACCCTTTTGGCGGAGTATGCGTATGTCCTGCGTCCGGGCGGTATCGTATACACCATCACGGATGTCAAAGACCTGGCCGAGTGGATGAAGGCACACCTCAGTGCATTCCCCTTGTTTGAGACCGTGGATGTTGAGGCGCTTCGTGCTGAGGGTAAAGGTCCGATCCTCGATGCCGTGTGGGCTAGCACAGAAGAGGGTAAAAAGGTTGATCGAAATAAAGGGGAGAAGTGGCTTTGTTGCTTTAGAAGAATAGAGCCGTCCTTGTAGCCACGTCTGACTGCCAGTACTACCGACGATGGAGAAAAAAATAAATTTATTCGTCTTCTACCATGGCATCTTCTGCGGGTTTGGACGCTCGGAGTCCTGTGCTTATTCCGTCCAGCAACCCTTTTGTGCGTTGCCTGACCACCGCGTGCATCTCCTTGTGAATCACCGTGCCCGCTTCTCCCGCCAACCTCAAGATCTCCTCAAACCGGTCGACGTGCAGCCGCGTCTCCATGCTGACCAGCGTGAGGCGCCCCGACCGTGGCATGCTCGCCACGGTCACATGTGGGAGATCCGACTCCTCCAGCGCGGTCAGGTCCAGCATGGGCGCCGCGGCATGCACGCCGCCCGTGATGGCGCAGACATAATCCGTGAGCGGCACGCCGGCGTTGATAAGCGCAACGGTCGTCGCGTTGATCGCGGCCGGGAGAACCCCACCGTCCTGCTGCAACACATGGACGAAAATGTCGATCTGCGAGCGCGGGTACAGGCCCGTCTGCACCACCGGCTCGAACGTCGCCTTGATCATCGCCGCGAGTTCCTGCACACGCCTTATTTGGCGATGAATACAATAAAGTGATTTAAAAGAGATGCCGCAACTTGTCTCCGCGACCGCGTCGCCGGCGGTCGCCCGTGCTGAACGGCGCAATGTTCACCTCGACGTGTATGGCGGCGCGGTCGTGCAGCGTCTGCGCGCGGACGCGGGCCTCGCGTGGCCCAAAAACGCTCACGAGTACCTCGGTGAGTCCGTGCGAGATTCGCGCAGAGCCGTCCGCGCCTGCTTGTGG
Organism: Lactarius hengduanensis; assembly: GCA_021525025.1. Taxonomy (NCBI): domain Eukaryota; kingdom Fungi; phylum Basidiomycota; class Agaricomycetes; order Russulales; family Russulaceae; genus Lactarius; species Lactarius hengduanensis. Next base: position 49,519 of record JAKELI010000162.1, on the reverse strand, counting down.
GCTCGAATCAAAGGCGATCTCGCGTAGCTCGTACTGCCTGCGCCCGTCAGAGCGAAACCCGCCCTCGTTTAGAATTTCTATCCGCAGACTCTGTGCGGGCTCGTCCGTCAAAACTGAACCGGTGTAGAGAAGAGATGTGACTAACCATTCGGCGAAAGCAAAGCCACAAATCGAGCGTGTGGCGCATTCTATCATTGCACCCTCCCTCCCCGCTCCTACTTGCTTGATTTATTACTTATCGCTCAACACATCGCTAGAGTTCCTTTAGATCATGGCCAGTGAACCAGACCCCGGAGTTGTCATTTTACCCAGATCGATCCTAGACACAGATCTTTACAAGGTCCGCATATGACACAATTCGAGGGTATCAACACGCCACGATAACACGAACTATGGTCACCACCTACAGCTTACCATGCAGCAAGCCGTGCTGCATCATTTCCCTAGTGTTCAAGCAACGTATAGGTTCACGCATCGCGACGCCAATGTATACTTCACCCGCTCCTGTTACGAGCAGTTCGTCGTGGCCATATCTCGTGCGCACACATTTTCGCTGTTCCATAGACCTAATCTAACTTCGTGCACCAGAGTTCACCACCCTATCCCTGACCTCCGACGAGCGTGCCTGGCTCCAAAACACTTGTCCATATTTCAAGCCCGCCTACATCGACTACCTTTCCTCCTATCGCTTCCAACCCTCCCAAGTCCAGGTGACCTTTGTGCCACGTGAACCAGATAGCGATGAGGGCCGTATCGAGATCGAAGCATCTGGGCTGTGGGCAGAGACGATCTTTTGGGAGGTCCCCCTCATGGCGACCCTGAGCGAGATATATTTTATGACGGCCGACAAGGACTGGACCAACGATGGCCAGGCGGGTACGGATCGCCTACACGAGCGTGTAGGATGACTGACCCACGCGCCCCGCGCCAATAGAACTCGCATACGAGAAGGGTTCCAAGCTGCTCGAGGCGGGCTGTGCGTTCAGCGAATTTGGCACGCGACGCCGGCGCTCGTATCACGTTCAGGACGTCGTAGTCGACCAGCTGGTACGCGCAGAGAAGGATCACCCGGGAACGGGCAAGCTGATTGGGACGAGCAACGTCAGAGTCCTGCTCCTGTGCCAACTTTGAATCATAAATGAAACTGGCTATAGGTGCATCTAGCGCAGAAATATGGCATCAACCCCATCGGGACGATCGCACAGTATGCGGCTGTCTTCTCTAGGACGCGTCTGACAGACTGATGATGGTATTCCGTCTCAGTGAGTGGTTCATGGGGGTGAGTGTGTCGTATTCTCCGTGCGCCACGCGGTCCTGACGGACAAAGTAGATTGGGGCTATGCGCGGATACCAGCATGCCAACGGCATCGCATTGGACCTTTGGGAGGAAGTATACCCAGACTCCGCGCTCGTCGCGCTCACAGACACGTTCTCTACAAAGGCGTTCTTTCAGGTGCACCCAAAGTTCCGCGAAGCGATGCTCATCGGTCTCACGCGTAGTGAACAGGACTTTTCTACAGAGCGCGCCCGCCGCTGGCGCGTACTGCGACAAGACTCTGGTGACCCGTTCGCCTTTGCTCCGCAGGCCAAGGAGGTCTGCGAGCGGCTCGGCATCAACCATCGCGAGAGGACGATTGTTTACTCCGACTCGCTGGACCTCGACAAGACGCTTGCGCTCAAAAAACAATGCGAAGAGATCGGTTTTATTCGTCTGTCATCTCACCCCTCTTCCTGGTTATAGCTCTAACTACATGGGTTGCACGCGCAGCAACTTTCGGTATCGGCACGTTCTTCACGAACGACTTCAAGTCGGCGTCGAGTCAGGGTAAGGAAAAGAGCCGGGCGCTCAACATGGTTATCAAACTGGCGTCTGCCAACAGCCTGCCCTGTATCAAGATCAGTGATGACTTGATGAAGGCGAGTTTGCCCCGTGAATGTCGCTCGGGGAAGACGGAACTAATGACAGCCTACAGAACACCGGAGACCGAGAGACTGTCTCTAGGATCAAAGATCTCTTTGAGCTTCCCAAGTAGGACACGGTTTCTGAGTAGTGTTCCAAATAACGGCACCGCGGTCTGAGTTTGATCGGACACCGTCGAGTGACAGTTCCTGTGCGATGCTTTCGCATACGGGATCCCGCGCTCAAATCTCAGGCTGCCACTCGAGTGGTGGAAATAAAAAGATGGTGAGAATGGCCCGTTTCCCGAGCGGAGGTGACAAAGCCTGTCGATCCGAGTCTGGGAGTTGTAGTATTTGGTTTTTCCCTTCTCTGTTTCTGATGCAAAGGGAAGGCTGTGTTTTCATCTGCGCACGTCGGTCCTAGCCAACTGGTACCACCGCCGTGGGCCTGACCTCATCACCTCGTGTTCGGTGGCTTTCAATCTGCCGGCGTGTGTGTTGCGCAGGACAAAAGATCGCCAGGACATCTCCACCTCTGCGCCGGCGCATCGAGAACACCGAAGCTTATAAAGTTACTCTTCAAGTTGCTTCAACGTTAATAACGCCCAAAGTTTGCCCCTTTCTCGACGCCACCCCACTTTGGTGTATATGGCCCTCTTAGTTCCACGCACGGCTCTAGGATCAAGAAGCAGCTGCGCAATCTCCGTGAGACGGTGTGACACAGAAGGAGGAGGGACCCATCCAAACGTTATCACCTTCATCTTACCCAGTTAAGGACGTCGTGACTGACTATCGCTAACGTCCTCCTTGGATGCCTGAGTTCCGGGTATCACAAGACCCGCCTAAGGAAACAAACCGGTCGTAGTGATGACTTGGACCATGAGCGGACACGAGAATTAAACGTCACGCATACGAACCGGGGCCACCTATTATCAGATAAAATTGGTTGTGTGGAGAGCGCAAAGTTAGTCTCTAACGTCTTTGGAGCGATTTTGGCTTTGGTGTTGAGAATGGGGCGCTGGCTCGGGCCGCATCGATAGCCCACAGTTAGCATACGCCGTGACCAATGTCGACCCCTCGACCCGCACCACCAACAAACACGTCCGTAAGGCACGAAGATACGACGACGACATCTGAGAACGAGGCGACAGCGACGCTGCCACTTCCCAAGGTGTACAAGCCGCCAGCGGTCATTGCTCCTCTGGGTTCGTACGCGCGTCCACCTCCTCTCTGCCGTCCTCCTCATATTGCGCGATGCAGAGGATCTCCCGGACGACTACTTCACGCCCACGACCGCCGACCTCAAAGAGCGCCAGCACCAGCTACACGCGCGCGCCACCGGGCTGGTCAATGCGCCGCTCCTGACGCGCACGCTGCGCGAGCAGCAGACAAAGGCGAAGCGGGATCGCTGGCCAAACGTAATGTCGTCTTTCCTGTTAATTAAAGAGATATATTTTACGTATTGAGGGCGCGGTAGACGACGATCCGCGTGCGCTTCCTCGACCGCACGCAGCTCGAGCAGACGTTCCCGTCGAGCAGCAAGATACGCGCCGTGTACGCGTTCGTGCGCGACTGTTTACGCGAGGACGTCCAGCCGATCAAATTCATCCTGTGTGCGTTTCCAGTGTTTGCTTTTTTTCTTCGCAATGCTCAATAAAACTGTTTTAAGCCTCCAACCCGCCGCCCCGTGATCTCAAGGTGTCGGATCCCGACGTGACGCGATCTCACCCTCGCAGAGCTGGGACTCGCGCCGTCCTCAGTCCTCCTCCTCCGATTCGTCGACGACGCGCTGAACCGTGCGTTTCTCGCTCGGAGTAGTAGGTAGTTCGGTCTGAATTGATGACAGGTTCGGACTTGCCTGCTCCACTCGCATCTACGGTCCTGGAACGCGCCGTCGAACTCCCCGCACCTCCCAGCTTCGATGGGAAAAACCGGAAAAATGATGAGCCGTCGTCCTCTGTCGCAGCAGGTTCAAGGAAGGGAAGGGATTTGGGCGGCGAGGTCAAGATCCCCAAATGGCTCAAGCTAGGTTCAAGTGCGTTCCGATCGATTGTACCCGTCCACTACAGTCCGTAACCTTCTCCCCTCAGAGAAGTGAACCTTTACACCCAGATGGGTATCGTCTCAATTGACGCGCGGGAAGCTATCGTGTAGTTGTGTAGTTGTAGCTGTTGTGTTGCTGTCGTAAGGATACACGTCACATCGTAGATACACCGGGGCGACGTTTGGTACATGTAGTCTACCCCTGGTTGTTCAATAGACGGGAAAGTGAGAGTCTACGTCGCGGGACCAGGCGCGAAGACCGCCAACAAGATCCTTGATAACGAAAGTGGGGTCCCGTTGAACGCTTCTCAGGGCCTCTGCGGCGATCTGGGAATCATTTCCGAGACGGCACACGACGTACGTCTCGGGGTCCGACAAATAGTCAGCTGGATTGGCAACGATGTCTTGAAGAGGGACATCTGTTGGCGGTGATGGAGTGTTTCGGGCATCACAGAGAAAGGATTCACATACGAATGGACCAAGGCAGGTGGCAAATCCCGAATTCCGTTTTGGGTCTTACGTCAAGGATCCTAACGGACTTGCATGCCATAACGTCCCTGAGCTCCTGCTGTCCGTCAGCATCGCTATTTTTGCACAAAGTTGGCACACAGAGTGCCCACGTTGGCCGTCACTCTTGATTCGGTAGTACCAGGGTTGCAGACCCAATGTTTCCCAATCTGGCCTGTCTCCTCCGCAGAACTGCACATAGTCGATATCCTCGATCGTCCCCACCTTCTGGCCCTCTGTACCGCACGCTGGGCAAGTAGCCCGCCGTTTTCTGAGTTTGACGCTTCGGAATGGCGGCGTTCCCAACGCAGAGTAGACCAGCAAAGACGGTTGCCCATCTTTCACACGTACAGCAGCGGTTGTTGTCAACACACACGCCTAACCCCGTCGCGAGCGGCCCCTTACTCACCCTGCAGTCCTACGATGATCTTGATCGCTTCGAGTGCCTGCAGACTCCCGATGACCCCAGTTACAGCTCCCACGATCCCGGTTTCCTCGCAGGTCGGCGTCGCTCCGGGGGACGGGGGTTTCGGGAAGAGACAGCGATAGCAAGGGCCCTCCGGGCCCAGGTTGTACGTACAGAGTTGGCCGTCGAACCTTTGCGCCGCGCCGCTAATGAGGGGTTTCCCCAGCAGGACGGCCGTGTCAGAGAGCAGATACCGTGTCGCCGGGTTGTCGGTGCAGTCCAGTATCACATCATACGGAGTTAGGAGCGCGCGCGCGTTCGTGGGAACGAGGGCCTCCGTTATCGCCTCTACGCAGAGGCGCGAGCTGGTCCTGCAGATGCAGGGACGTTAGGCAACGCAGGAACGGGAAACGGGAGGAGGAAGGTGTCGCGACAGAACTCTTTGAGAGCAAAGGCAGCGGATTCTGCCTTGGGCGTTCCCAGCCTCGATTCCGTGTGAAGCGTCTGGCGCTGGAGGTTTGATAGTTCAACGACGTCATGATCGATGACCCCAATGCGGCCTGTGAGTCGGTTCGCGCACGAACTTTTGTTGAGAGGAGAACACAAGACTCGCCGATACCCGCAGCGGCGAGATACTGGAGAGCAGGGCATCCCAGTCCGCCGGCGCCAACGACTACCACGGCGGCCTGCTGCAGCTTGAGCTGGCCTGTAGTGGTCCTCACGTCAGAAGGGTCTGTGCCCCGGCAGAGATGGTATCACTGTAGTTAGAGCGTGCCTGGTAACCCGATGCCATCAATTATCATTTGCCTGCCATAACGTTTGTAGTCCTCAAGATGGAGGCTGTTTCTGCCGCTGCTGGCCATGGAACGTGAATCCTGATGCGGAGAAGTCGTTGTGTGGTCTGGTCACGACCAAATTGCGCGTGCGTCGGGCTGTCAGTCGAAGCGCCGCGGCGGTGTTTACGTTTACTTATACAACTCGAAGGGTTTTGAGCTCGTTCATCCCAGTCAGTCTGCGTTTCAGAAATCCCGAGTGGACACAACCATGAGCTCGGTCGCACAATTCGGTATAGTTCCCGCCGCTGATACTGCCCCTCCTACCGTCGCCGAGGGCGTCTTTCTCGTCCACTCTGGTGCGTGCCACAATCACCATCGCACCGTTTGCTTTGTTTTATTATCGATTGGGACTTATTATAGGCAGAAAGCCGCCAGCGTTGCCGTGGCCCGACATTGGCCATCTCGCCAAGTGGTCCGTCTCGTCCTTCAAATTCGGCTTTGGGCCCGAGTGTCTGCAGGACGAAGACGCGGACACGTTCTGGCAGTTGAGTTTGAGCGCACCACGCGCGCGTGGCCCGCACTCACGACGGGGGGTAGCTCGGATGGCCCACAGCCGCACTTTATAACCGTCGAGTTTCCGAGAAAGATGGCAGTACAGGTATCACTACTATCAATGCGCTCAGTGCAGTAGCTGACATGGTTCCGTTTTAGAAACTCAGTCTCTACCTCAGCTACAAGTTCGACGATTCATACACGCCCGCGGCGCTCTCCGTGCGTGCGGGCACGAGCCCAGGCGATCTGCAGGAAGTGCGCGCGGTCACGCTCGACCGTCCCGACGGGTGGATCACGTTCGACGTCTCGGCGGAGCCAGGCGACGACGGCGAGGGCTTGTGAGTTGTCTTCATTTGTCGTTTGCGGCTGTCGTTGCTGATCGACCGGTGTGTGTGTGCACGCCAGCAAACCGATTCACGCGTACATTCTCCAAGTTATCGTCCTCGCGAATCACATGAATGGCAAGGATACGCATGTTCGTGGCATGCGGGTGCTGGGTCCCGTAGAGTGAGTGGGCTCCTCTGATACAAGCGCGAACTCACACGTGCGTGCCTCTTCGTGTGCAGAGACCAGGCATCCTGGGACGATCCCTTCCCATTTGTTGATCCAAAGTTCAAAATGTACGAGCATATCCGATAGTATTCACCCGGGCTACCAGCATCGATTCCGCAATGATCATTGTATCCTTAGTACATCAACGCCTTTCTATCGTATAGCCGCACATTCGTGATACCGTGAGGCAGATAGCCATCTGAGCACAAGGATGATCTGGCCGAAACCCTCGCGTTCTACCTCTAGCACCCGACTTGTTGTCCTAACAATTTTCTCGCACGTCGCGGTAGCTCTATGGAATCTCAACGACATTTACATTCTTACAGTTTTCTTCTTGGTTTTCTTGGCCAACTCATAACTCGACCTCATCCCTCACTTTTTCAGGAAGGACGTTTGGCCTTGCTGTTATCTTCAACAATAATGATCCGAAAGCACAGTCTGTTTGCTTTGTACTGTGATACTAAATGCGTGATGTTACATGATTCACGTTCAGTTACCCGCGCATCGATACCTTTCTAGTGACTGCAGTGGTGACCAGCGACTCGAATTCAAGGCTCGATCTTGGCTACGGAGACCCTTTTCCTGAGTTTTGCGATGCTGCTGAAGTAGTGGGTCACTATCAAGGAACTCATGGGTCACAGACTACCTACGCACGAATTTGGGGACAAGTGCATCACATCTCGTGCAGCGGCTATACTGGACAAAAGTGTCTTGGGGGTTGGGGTGATGAAGTGAACGTCCAGGCTGATACCGTACTGCCATTTCAAGTTTACGTTGACATGGTCCAGGTAGTATTTACGACTTCAATTAAACGAAGGGACAAGAATCGAGGATAGTTTGCGAAAACCCGATTCCTTAGCAAAGATTACAACATTATAAAAGAAAATAGCTACATTTCTGTAATACAAAGACGACAGTCGAAAAACAAAATGGTGGAGTAGGACGCTATAGAACGAACGTGCGACGTGCCGTGTGCATGTACGGAGCACAAAATCATCCGTCGTGAAGAAAAGACACGTCAAGGTGCTCTATGTTGATGTGGTTGGGGCTGCGCGCTCGGAGAATAGTACGATACGCCACCAACGGGAGCCACGTAGGGACTTCCCCTCCACGGCTGCGACTGCACATTCGTGTTGCCATTCGGTGCCGCGGCCGGATACGCACCCGACATCGAAGCGCCCGGGGTATACGATGACGTCGCGTAGGCAGTCTGCAAGTGCGCATTGCGGCTCGCACCCGACTGTGCGGGAGGGGTCGGCGAGGGCCAGTTGGTGCCATTCGAATACGGGTGAGGAGGGTACTGCTTGGTAATTAGTCAAGTTTGGGCCATGGGGCTCATCCAAACTGTTGCATGCACTTGCCTGGAGAGTCGGATACTGAGCTGGCTTGGGAGGCGATCCGTGAGCGCTATAATGGGGTTGGGTGTAGGTGGCTGCTGTCGTTGCCGCTGTCGGGATCATCGACTGCGCGTGTAGCGCATGGGCGGACGAGAATCCGTGCTGTTGAGGCTGATAATGCGTAAAGGTTATGGCCGTGTGGTATGCTGGTGATGATCGAGGAGGATGAGGAGGGAACGCTGAACCGTAAGGGACGTGGCCAGAGTATGGTTGGTGGTATGAATTAGGGGTTCGACCAGCGTCATACGATGCCGAGCCGTTGAGGACCTGCTTGCCGTTCACGACGCCACGGTCCTGACAGGCGCGACAGATAAACTCTTCTCTGTCCCAATCGCGCTTCGGTCGTCCTGCTTGGCGATCCGCCTAAGTCGTGACACGCTATGTGCTGCCACTTTGAGCATTTGCCACAACATAATAGAGGCGACCCATCGTCCTGGAGAAGTTTCCAAGAGTGTAAGCGATTGTTCCTTCATGGGATTGGAGAATTCATTGACCTTGTTGACCCCAGTACGATGACAGATATCGCAGTCCAATACCCAGTCTTCGCCCACTGGAGTTCGCGAACCACTTGCGCTGGTCGAGGAGTTCGCCTGGGCAACCGCCTTCATTTTTGGTCGACCAGGCCTGCCTTTGGGCGGTTTAGCGGGAGTATTGTATGGGTCATCTCCGACGACGTCGACCAAAGAACTCGGATTCGACCTGCAAAGTTCAGTGATTTTGCAAAATGTCCCAAAAATATTACCCACTGTTGTTCTGCTCCCTTTCTTTCCCGCTCCTCTCTATCCAGTCGTCGCTTCTCCCGGGCTGCTTCCCTCTTTTGCCGTCCCTCTTCCTCCCTCTTCTGTCTTGCCTCCAACCTTCGAGCACGGCTCAGTTTCTCTTCCTCCTCCACCCTTTTCACAGCCGCTAGCCGTGCTTCCTCTTTTTCGTTCTCCTTCACAGCGAGACGCGAGGAGCGCTTGCGTTGTGAAACAGCTTCTTCAAGGTGGCGCTTTCTTTGTATCTCCTGTTTTTTCCGTTCAAATAGGATCCTGGCATGTCTAAAGAAGTCACTTACCTGAAGCTCCGCAGTGATAGCAGGCACGATTTGCTGAGAAAGTAGCTTGTACAACGCTTTCTCCGCGTAATGTGTAGCCCCTCCGAAGCGTTCGCAAATGTGCTCCCATTCATACAAGGTAACACATATCTGGACATATGGTTGTTATCGAGGTCGCTGGGGCAAGAACGCCTGAGAAAATAACGCACTGTCTCCCACTCGATAAAATCATCTGGTGGACGCCACTCAGGCTCGATCTCGTCCTCGGAGGCGTCGATAGTCAGAGTCTGCACCTTAGAGTAACTTGGCTTTTTCCGATTGTCACCGCTCTTCTTCGAACTTTGTCTCAACTTTGGACGGGTCACAATGACGGTAGCGGGTGGTGTAATTTCCGAAAGTTCCGTCAGTTCGCTGACAGCGTCGTCATCGCTTTCTAAGCCGGTCTTCGCTAGTTGGGTGTCCATGTCTGCATCGAGATCCGGCTCGGGGTCCAGATCTGGTTCGGGTTCACTGTGAACACCCAGATCTGCCTCCTTGTCGTGCTCACTAGCCGAGGCACCATCGTTCTCTTCGGCACCCTCGTTAAGCCACTCGTTCGGGATCACCTGCCACTCTTCGCCGGTTTGGTTTACACCCCGCAGACGCGCACTCATACGCGTGCCCAAAGGACGTCGTGGATTGGCTCTCCGAGATGGTGACGGTGACGCGACACGCCTGGTTGATCGGCGGCCCTCCAGCGCCGCTTGGCGCTGTAGCTCTGCCAGTTCTTTGGCTTGAGCGCTGAGTTTCGCACTAGCCTGCATTTTTGCGGCACGTGGACCACGACTAGCAACGGGGCTGAGGTCATCGGGCGAAGACGGAGGACGACGTTGTCGCGTGGCGCGGGTGGGGGTACTAGAGGAAGCAGGGGGGATCCTGATGGTGCCCGCAGCCTTGCGCTTCTTGGGAGTCGGCGGTGGGTCTGACTCATCATCGGTAAAAGCAGCCTCGGGTTTGGGTTTGGGTCTCTTCGGTGCGCGCTTGCGTTTTAGATTCCGCGGAGGTTTTGGAATGGTGCGCTGGATCCAGAGGCGGTCGGCTGGTAGGCAATGTGGTTATTTGAATGGAGAGACAACCGCGTTGGATGACACTTACGCCCGATTAGCCAGTATGCATTCGCCTTTGAATCATAACCAATTGGCTCGACCCGCTATCATACGGGGCCTTGTGAGCGAAAGAACCGGTCAAAATGGAAACATACGTACCCACTGAGCAGTCTCGTCTTCATCTTTCATGATCGTCCTGAGGCGGTTCACGTTATGGAACTGCCACTCTGTTAAAAGATGTAACGAGTCGAGTTTCGTGAGCATCGGGAGTGTAAGCCAATCTTTGCTCTCCTCCAAGGGTTCGGGTTCGGGAGTCGTCGCAGTACACGTTGACTCTACTTTTATCTCGTCGAGATTGACCTCATTAGAGGAGTCCCTAGGCCGAACGTCAACTATCTGGTCATCGTTCTTCAAGGTGTCGGCTTGAGGTGCGTCGCCAAGGAGAAGATCCGGCGAAGGACCCATATCAGCCTTGTCCTCGTCATCGTCATCGCTGGCGGGCGAACCGGGCGCAGAAGTTGGGAGTTGAACGACGGGCTCCGGCCCAATTGGGTTGAGATCAGGATCACGTTTCTTGTACTGTTTTCGCAAAGCTGTTTGCCAGTTCTCCAGCCTGACGTCGGGGTGGAATCAGGGGAATTTGAGCAAGTGAAAGAATCAACAATACGCACGACAATTTTCGGTCCTGAGTTGCCGTTACGAGCAAACGGTGGATCACTCGGTGAATGACGATGGAGGTAGACCGCGTTAAATCATCCTCTATGTCCTAGAGGGAGGCAGGGGTGTGTCAAGGGACGCATATGACGCGACAAATCGCGGACAAGTCGCGAAAAAGAACGCGATTTGGGAGAGAAGAAAAAGATGACGTACAGTCAGAGAAACATCATGCAAAGCAAACAGCGTTGCAAATGTGTAGAAGAATTGGCTAAAGGCAGCCCATTTCCACTGGCGTCTGAGAAGAGAGACTTGTGGGGCGAAGGGGTCATCTAGTTGTTTATGGGTGCTGTCTGTGAGGGGAGTGGGAGTGGTGGGGGTGGCTGAGGCGGCAGCGCGACGAGGCATCAGAGGGGCGACGGCTACTTTAAAGAGGATTTGACACGGATCCGGATTTAAATGAAAGAACTGCGAGCCCTTTTTCCGTCTCAACCAAAAAAACAAGTTTGAGATGTCCTGTACAGGGAATAGCGCCTTATAATGTCGTAGTAATATTGAGAAGAACCAAAAAAGAAAGAAAATATACGCGAAGGGAGGGACAGGCCGAGTGGAACACTCGTCGCAGTGAGCACTGAGCTAGAGTAACAAAACAGGACTGTATGCGCCGCGCCAACGCCCGGCTATTCCCGATTTCCATTCTCCGCTTTCGCCTGCCTCTTTCTCAGTCGTCCTCTCGCAGACTTGGATAACTTTCTCTTTAACGGCGCCTGTGCACTGTATGTAGACATAAGTATCACACCTCAGTGCAATCAATTGCTATCACTCACGTCGTATCCCGATTTTTCATACCGGCAAGTTCTTTGCGACATAACGTTATCCTCATATACGGTGTTCTCTCAATCTTTATACTGGTGATCTCTTCAGCACCGATCGCAAGACAGAGAAGGAGTGTGCTTACTTTTTACCTGCCAACGCCTCTGCAAGCATCTTCATTCTATCTTCTGCGCCTTCGTCTGTTTCCTCATCTGCCTCATTTTCAACACCATTTTCAATGCAACCCATCTCGTTGTATTGGTACAGTCCCACAAGGTCTGGCAGCCGTTTGGCATCCATCGCGAGTAAATACTCTCTCTTTATAATCTCTGCGACGGTGATCAGACGCGGGATGGTGATAGTGGACGGCGAGAGTCCCTTCTTCTTATCTTTCATTGCGATATCGGTCTCGTCGTTGTCGTCTGCATCAACTCCCACTCCAATTTTAACGGACCCGCCCTTATTCGCTGCAGGGAGAGTATGTAGCACTAAGGCTTTCTCTTCGTTCTCCTAGGCGCCAGTAAATCATGACATGATTCCTCATAGCGACCATAGATCTACTCACCTCAAAAAACTTAAGAGCAAAGTCCACCCATGCGCGAATCTTGCCACCCTGAGTTATCCGCATCTCGTGAGTCTCAAACTCGGGCAGTGGCCTCACGTCTGTTTTTGCCGTGGGTCGTCGCCGTTCTGCCATGGCCAGAGAATAATGGAGCCGTCGACACCAACGATATTCTATATCAGTCGAGTCAAGCTGGGGAAATCTCCCGGGATGAAAGAAACGTGGTGTGGTCTCTGGGTGGCGAAGCCATCTGCTGGCGTCCACGAGGCGCACAAAGCGCGACGACTCCGCCTGAACAAGGTCACGCGACTAGGCTCCTTTGGATCCGAAACCATTCACGCTCGCGAACCCCTCACCATACTGCGATAATTCATTACTCTCTAATCAAAGCGCGCATTTCCTAATCTCCTGTCGAGTGACCAGTGCCTCCTCCCAAAAGAATCGGAACATCTCATCCCTCATCTCGTCCGTACACCCGTGCTTCCCTGGCAGTACTATGACCTCCTTCCTCCCGCGCTCCCCCACGTCCAGCCCGTCCACAAACGCGCGCGACGCCGACCACGGCGCGATCGTGTCGTCCGTCGCCGAGAGCACCAGTATGCGCTTCCCCACGAACGCGCCGGGTGGTGCCGCAGTGGGGTTGTACGCACGCGCGAGCGCGCGCAGCGACTCGGGGAAGTACGGCGCGGTGCGCGGGATGCCGAGCTTATCCGCGCCCCGCTCTAGCAGCAAGAAGAAGTCCACACAGCCGCAGATCGGGATGCCTATGCGGATGCGTGGCTCTGGATGAAAACGAACGTACGCGTTACAATTATGCGCGGGCACGATTGCGAAGACGGGTAGCGCACCGTGTCTGAGTGCGAGCCACGTCGCGTTCCCTCCGAGGCTGAAGCCCGCGAGGACCCATTCGCCGACGGTGCGCTCGTCGTGCGGGAAGACGTATGACGGGAGGACATCAATGAGGAAGGAAATGTCCTTCAGCGAGCCGACTACAACCAAAGCAAACAACTCGTCACGGTCAATCATATGAATGGGCTAAAGGCGTTGATTTACTCGAGGTGCTATACATGTCAACGCTGTGTGAATTGGTGGGGGAAGGGTAGTCAGCAACTGGTACGAATTGCGTCAGAAGGGACGCCGCTTGGACACTTACGCCCGACGTTCGTCGTGTTGATCCGCATTCTTGCCCCATCCCGGGTTCCCTCGTTGATGTACCATCCTCTTGCCGTGGTTCCGTTGATCCTACCACGAGGACGAAGTTGAGAATAAAACACACAACTTCTGTAGGTATGGAGTGGCTGCGTACAAAGGTGACCACGATGAAGTCCCGGGGTGCCTCCCTTGAAGAGGCTTCCTTCTCGGCTGCCCATGAAAACGCAGCTCGCGCGATAGGATCGATGAAATCGGCCGACTCGGTCCTTCCGTGCAAGAAGAATAGCACAACGACGGGTTCTGAGGTACGTTTGTCGCGCAAGTTAGCTCGTGTGTACACGTTCGTGGATAGACCGGCAACATTCAATGTTTCTTTCACGACGTCGGAAGTGGCCATGGTGTGAGAGAGGGTGTGAACTACTATGCCTGACCCCGACTTCGGACAGTCACTTTGATCACCTTATTTGGGCATGCCAGTGAGAGAGTCCGTCAGATCGAGTGCCGAATTGGCCGCCACTTTCTGGGCCGCTTTTGGAAGGCGCTCAGCTTACTCAATAAAACCCCGACTACACTGCCAAACGAGCCAGAACCCTGTGTGGGGGTTCGGGCGCCCAGGGTCCATGCGGCCCCAGTTTAGGCTCATTCGGGTGCTGGTCGAGATTTGTCACCCTCAGACAGCGGCAAAAAAAAAAAATAACCCTGTGGCAGGGCTGACACATGGTCAACTCAGTGTGGGCCGTGCGAACCCGGCCATGGGGGCCCGGGTGAATTGGCCGTGTAGAGCATCAGTAACTCGCTTTTTGCGACACAACAAGATTTTTATTTAAAAAACAGTTGGAGATTGTTCATAAATAAGGGACATAGGACATTAGAGAGCTCTAGAGGCACCATTTCCTCGCCATTCACCACAGGATTGAACCGGAGTACTGGATAGTATATAAAAGAATTGGATGAAATTGGAGTAAGAAATTTTGAGTGACCGAAGTCAGGGTCAGGTATAGTATCTGTCATTACAACTTTATTCTATCGGAATGTTATCCGAGTCGTGTACACCCTTGAACCGGTGCGATGATTTCAACCGGGAGAACAATACCTTACAAACAAAGATGTTTTCATTTACAAGCACCTGGTACACTGCCTCAAATCTGAAGGAAGGTAAGTAATAAAAAAGATATCGTGTGAAGAGACGTAATCAGGCAATGACCAGTTAGGCGAATGTAGTGAAGACGCCAAACAAAGTCAACCACCATCCGCGATACAGGGCACGCCAACCTTCCTCGTCGATTATCTTCATTGCGCAATCTCTGAGACCCAGGTATGGGTCCGTATCGTCCCTCAGTCTATATGGTTTGTGTGCGCGAGATCAGACGCCGAAGTGCGGCCAAGAGGGAAAAAGGTCATACCCAATGACGTCTTCATCTGGGGAGTACTCTGGGAGATCTTTGGTGTCACCAACCTTTTCCTGGGTAACCGAGTTAAACTCCGCAGACTCGTGGTTCCGCTGTACAGCGAGACGAATGGAAATCACTTCAAGGGGGCATAGAATGGCCGTGCTGAAGAGGGAGATAGCCAAGAATATTGTGAGGCGACGATAAAAGTCCTGGGGCACTGAAGCGTCTACATGGGAAAGCGAGGGAAGTAGTAGATGGCGAAGGATTCGAAGGCCAACGACAGCATAGGTTATGTGCAGAAGTTCTGCAGCGAGGAGACCCGGTGTAAGGTAGAGGACCCAAGGCTTACGACGTTCCATGGGCGTAAGGAGGACACGTAGAGAATGTAACGGGCGGAAGTATGGCAGCTGATATGGAGTGATGATTGACCTAGAGCAGGGATCTGCTATAAACGGAGTAGGAGCGACATGGGTGGAAACACTGACCTATAAGTGATTATCATCGGTGGGAGAGAGACGAGAGGTAGGAGGATGCAGTATAGGAGTGTGCCCCATATCTTGGTAGCAGGGGAGTTGTAGATGCCATGCTTGCGTGGACTTGATGCGTCGAGAAAAATGGCGGAAAAGTGCGAATGCACGACATTGGATAATAATGTCGGTACTGGTCAGGTAGTAGAAAGGTCAGAGCCGATTCGACTAGCAGCACGGACAGTCAGCGTACCGGCGCCTTTCATAAGGCCATCCCAACCCTGGATCGATGTAACGGCTGAGCCAACCGAGGGAGTGAAAAGCAGTGCTACCTACCTCGAGTCTGCAAACTCTAGATAACATAAGGAAAAGGCTAGTTATTACAGGGCCAGTATGGGGCTGCACGTCATTTTCTGGATCTAATTGGAGACCTTTTGGATTGTAATTTGCCCTGAGACGGACGAGGGCTCCAGGAACAGCGATGAGGAAAAAAAAACTGAGAAAGAAAAAACTGAGAACGAGAAAGATGGCGAATAGTAGAAAAGATGTGATGGAGATGTCCATATGAAGGCCAATGCAACTGTTGGATTCGTCTGGCTTTTCAGAGGATCGACCCAAGGACACTGTGCTTGAATATAGTACAAACAAAGGCAAATAACGTAAGCAATGGGAGCCCTCTTTACTCGTGAAGGGGCCACACGTAGGTGGCATGCCCCTTTTCCCCCCTACCCCCATTTGCATGTAAAGGAGGCACGAGATAGGTACATCAGCAAAAAAAACAAAATTTTATAAGTGATTATAAGATATTATATTGGCCAAAAGTCGTACAATTCTGAAAGGAATTACAAGGTCTTATCGAGTCACGTAGTTTGGCAATTCGTTGTAACAGGTACAATTGTCATGGTGATTCGTAATCACCGTTGGAAGTTGCGGTCCCTTTCAGGGATCGTGGTTACTCATGACCAGTTGCCATGTCTTGCAATACTTTCAAGAGTTGTATGTCGTTTCGTTGGTTGTCAGTAATCATATGTGTCTTCTTGTGCATCTTGGAGAATTTTGGTCGGTTTCCAGTGGATCACATGTCCCCGTACTTTGTAATCACTCACAATTGATATTCTCTGTTCTAAGTACTGGCCCGCTTTCCTAATGGTTTCGTGCGTTGCAAGCACGTTCTCTGGTTTATAAGCCCATATGATTCATATCTGTCTATCCACTATATCCACTATTACAAATCGATTTAATACTTGTCGTTCATTTTGGGCACTCGCAAGCTTGTTCGCAAAATAAATTGATTTCGAACCAAGTTTCGAACTGGAGAACGGACTGTATTTGGGACAAGATTACAAGAAATTATTACACGACAACAAGATTATATTGACACTAAGCGTTGACTCTGTGATAGAATGACATGAGAGTTTTCCCGCTGTTACAGGTCAAACTTACCGTGGTCGTTTTTTGACGTTTGGCGTTCTTTTGTTGGGGCAACCTCCTTCTATTTTGAAGACCATCATCGTCGGTGCCGTCGTTGTCGCCGTCAAATTGACTGGCCTCCCGTTGCAGGGCGATCCGCTTCTGAGATTGACGTTGAGGCGACTCCCCCCGATCGTCGTTGTCGCTCTCGTGTTGACTTGCCCCTTGTTGGACGCTCCGCTTCCGAGACTGATGTGCAGGCAGCCCCCCGTGATCGTCGTCTTCCTCGTTCCGCCAGTCATCATCTCCGCCACTAAGGGTTCCGGGGTTTGGTGTCGTATTGTGTTGTCGCGGCATATGCATTTCGTTGTCATTGGACCCATCCTCAGGTGGCAACAACGGTGTGTATCTGCTAGAACTTGTACGGTCAATAGATATCAAGTAATATGGTAGCGTATTCACCCTGCTCCTCAGCAGCAGCCCGATCAGCAGCCAGCTTATCAGAACGACGCTTTGCTTCCTGGATCTTCGCTTTGGCCAGTATGCCATCAGATGTGCCCCCTTGAGATGACCCCAATGATACGAGGCCATTAGGGTGACCGAATATTTGTCTGTGAACGAAATCCAGTGAGAAGACGGTCCACATCGGCAACATTCACTCACTGGTTCCACCAACGGAGGGTCCTTTTTGTCCAATCCTCGGACACCTCGAATACCCGGAGCAGGGTCTCAAAGAACTCTTCGTAGTCAAATAGACCGTCTTTTGCGCTCCAAGTTTGCTGTGAACTCAAAGCAAATCGGGCCTATGCCAACGTCATATATGAAACAAATGGATTTCTCATATTTGACTCACCTGAACCGCCGAATACACAATCATTGGAACCGATACGGTCAGCAACCCGTAAATCCCCCGCCACCCCAGGTCGCGTAGGGGATTGCGTTGTCGAAGGACCATGTAGGCCACTCCTCGGACCAAGGAATATTGCGCGGCAACACTGGAAGACATTAATTACTGCTTGCCCAGGTTCAAGTATTACGCACGCGGACGAGGAAATATCCTCGCATGAGTCCTGCGAGGACATCATCGGAATCGTAGTTATCTGGGTCTTCATATAAGAATGCCGGGGAGTAGCTGGCTATCACTTTATATCGTTCGTCGCGTTCTCTTACACGTTCCCTGATGCTGTGCATGGTTACTTGACTTCGATTAATGAAAATTGTATGTGCTCACCCAGCTGGGTCCCTATCGTACGCCTCGATATACTGTACCGGTATCAGCAGTCGTCCCAATGCGTCGTTGTTGAATCCACGATCCGACTTTGTATCTGAGCTCAAAGTAACTTGATCGCTCGCACTTTTGGCGACAAACCTCCCAGTGAGTTCTTTAAGTCGATGAGCATCGGCTGAGCGCACCGATCGCATGCCTTCTTTAAGCTGTTGAGTACTATCAGAAGCATATTTGCAGGTGCAAACCGAATTCCTTACCGCCGCCAAAACAAATTCTGAGTCGCCTTGCCTCAGAAGGATCTCCAGTTTGGGACAGAAGGCCGTGACCGCCGCGCACCAATCACTATAGCGAAGTTTTGTTTGTTCGTCCCTGTGTTGCTGTGTTAGATACTGGCACTCGCACACGTTATATTCAACTTACAAGTCTATACCTCGGCGGTCACTTCCCCATGTCGCCTGTTCTTCAGCGATGGCGACAAGATTCTTAATCGAGACCGAGATATGGTGACATCGCATGAGATATTGCCCTGTTCGTATGATAGAGCAAGTGTTTTTCTTCACGCGTCTGCCGGTATGTATCAGTATTAAGCCCATTATAGTAACAATCACTTAACCTTGGCGATTGCCCGTCTGGCGCATCGCAAGATCCGTCTTCGTTGCTGATATCTTCCGTGGGCTCCCTCTGACTACTTGGGCTTGGGCTATGGTGGTGGTTTCTAGGAGCGTAGCGGTCTCT
Organism: Lactarius hengduanensis; assembly: GCA_021525025.1. Classification (NCBI taxonomy): domain Eukaryota; kingdom Fungi; phylum Basidiomycota; class Agaricomycetes; order Russulales; family Russulaceae; genus Lactarius; species Lactarius hengduanensis. Next base: position 30,854 of record JAKELI010000162.1, on the reverse strand, counting down.
ATGTCCGTAGCCTGAGCGGATACGTACGTCCTGAGGTGAGGAGGATCGCTCAGAAAACCCTGGCATTGTAGTGGGGGATAATTGAAAACGCGTCTCAGGCCGGCCCATTATGACGAGTCTCTCAAGGGGTCATGTGATTGCGACGGGGCATTTGTTGATGACATTGATCTGCACAGGGACGATCGCGTTCTTGTGTGGTGTCACATAGACGGGTCTAAAGCGATTACCCACACACGTATTACAGTAAACCCAACTTCCCGATGAGGGGACAAGTCCTAACGGAGGAACGTTCGACATGGTATGTTGGCGTCTCTCTTCCGGAACCGTAAATGCTACTTCGGAGTGGCTGAGTATTATGTTACCATGTTCGGGTACTTCCGAACACACTTAGAAACCGTTGTTCACGACCATCTTGTCACCTTTCGTACCAAATCTATGAACCGCGTCACAGAAAGTATAGAGGATGTCATCTCTGGTGCGATTCTGTGCGATTAACTGATGCTACCCAGGCTGTAGATATGACGCGACTGTACTCTAAGTAGCGGAACACTAAGTAAGGAATTTTTTACGAACGTCGCGTTCGTCCTCCGAACTCTCAGGTTCAGTGGCGCTATCATCTGGGTCGATAGGCGACGCCATGAGTTCGTCGTATAAGCTCTTCGGCATTGGCGGGAGCTCCACCAGCTCTCCTTGAGTAGCGGGCACGTATTGTGGGCCTGTCGTCTCGAGTCGAGATCCTTCGGGGTCACCCCTTGCTTGACGTTTCACGGGTTCGTCTGCTTGGTCCTCAGTCGTGTCGCGCGGACGTTTGGAACAGGTTGCGAGATTGTCACCGTCAACTTGGGGGTTGTACTTGCTCTCTCCTCGGGACAGTGGGGTCTCCATCGCAGGGCCACTGGCAGACATCGTAGCAGCGGGTCCGTCTGCTGGTTGGTTCTCGGTCGCGTCGCGCGGGCGAAGGGTCCTGGTTGCAAGATTGACACCGTCGTCTTGTACTTGTGATTCGCGCTCGCTATCTCCGCCTCGTGACAGTGTGGTCTCCATCGCAGAAGCACTAGCAGACTCCATGGCTACCGTTTTACTCCCCTCCACGGTACCACTGAAATTGATGACCTGTGACACAGCGTAAGTCCCCAGCGCCTCGTACACAGAATAGTACTTACTATTCTTCCATTGGCTGGAGGAATCAACAGGAGCCCCTGGAGGACGCTGGCCGTATTCAGCGTGAGTTCAAGCGGGGGATTGGAAGCGGCCATGCCAGTGTGCAGCCGTAGGAACTTAGGAAAGGCTTAAGTAGACGATCTATTGATCGCTGATCACTTTTGACAGATAGTCGCCGTTGACAAAGAAGCGAGTCAGACGATGTGCAGATTGCCCGAGTGAGCCTCGATCACAACGCAACATAGTGGGTGCTCCTCATATCCTGCCTGAGAGTGCGCTCATCCATATCCAACTGTCTGACCATGCAACACAAATGTATCGACTGCAACAGGGTCTTTCGATCAAGCGTCTCGCTCGACAAACACCATTGCCGTGGACAGATGCAGAAGACACGCCAATCGGTTCCACCAGCGACGGCCAGCAGCCAGCAAACAGAACTGTGCCCACCAAAAGCTCTCAAGCGAGCACGTTTCCTGTACTCGCACGTAGACGATGATGCCCCTGCTGAGCCAGGACCAGACGACTACAGTTACACCAGACCGAGCGACAGCCCCCCATGCAGGACATCCCCCCTGCCTATACGTTCGGCGCGATCTGGTCGCGTTGTCCGTATTCCTCGGCGTCTCGTGGACTATGTGCCTCACGGTGACATGTCTCTGTCCCATGTACCTCCACGTGCACCCACCCCACCTGAGTGCGACGACCGGTCGGTCACGCCGGCCAGGGTCGACACTCCTTCTCCCGATCCTCTTCAACACCAATTCCAAACGCAACGTAACAAGCTTGGAATATTCAGACGCTATACGCGCGCCCCGACATGGCACCCCAAAGACGAAGAAAATTTGCCCATCCTATGTGGCTCACCATCACTGGATGCACCCACTCACACTGTCACCGCAGATGCAATACATGAGATCTCATACGACACGCCTAAACCAACCGATCCATTCGCACCGTTTACCAACTTCAGCTGTGCGGTGTATATGACCGCATACTTCTCCGGGTCGGAAAACAAGTCCGCAGAACATGCGAACAAACTGGCCAATGCGTTGCGTGACGATAGATTCCTTTTAGAGGAATTGGCAGGATTCAACGTCGCAAGAGAAAGCGCCCGACTGGACAAGTATCTCAAGGACGAACTGCACCCCTTCCGCACACAAGACGGTTGGATGGAAACTGCCGTCAAGATCCGCCTCCCTGTAGAAGGGAAATCGTTCGTATTAGAAGACGACACACCAACGCTACTGATACCCCACCTTTTCCACCGTCGTATCATTGATATCATCGAGACAGTGTGCGCGTCCAAGACAGCAGAGTCATTCCGCTTCACGCCGTACACGATGCACTGGTGTCCTGATCCTGACAACCCAGACAAATACGAGCGAGTTTACGCCGATTCATATGTATCGGATGCGATGGTTCAGGCGCAGGTCGAAGTAGATAACCTTCCTCGGTTGGAAGGTGATACGAAAGAGCGTGTGGCTCTCTGTATGATGCTGGCTTCTGATTCAGCTCTGCTTACGAACTTTGGGACAGCAACGGTATGGCCAATATACATCATGTTCGCGAATCAACCCAAGCAAGAAAGGGCGAAACCAACATGTCACGCAGTACACCACCTGGCATACGTCCCATCGGTACGTAGCTAGAACCATGCTTGATCTTTAAGGATGACTATCATACCCTACAGATTGGTAGCGACTTCGCAAGCCGATATCAAGAGAAGACGGGCCAACCGCCGTCGCCCGAAGTCGAGACTCACTGCAAGCGCGACCTCATGCACGCCGTGTGGAACCATCTTATGGACGAAGCATTTACCGAAGGTTACACCCAAGGGCTTGTGATTCGCTGCACCGATGGCACTGAGCGGAACTTTTTCCCTCGGATAATAACGTACACTGCAGACTATCCCGAAAAGCGAGTGCAAGCGCAGAGAATCAACTCGTGATGTGGGACTGATTAAGATCAGAATTCTTCTAGCTACTATCAAGAATATGGGACGATCACCTTGCCCCCGCTGTCTTATCCTGATGAAGGAAACAGGAGGTGTTGGAACACGACCCGATACTAGACTGCGCCAGAGGCTTCGTATCGACAACGAACAACGGCGCCAAAAGGTTGAGGCCGCACGCAAGTTGATATATCAGAAGGGCTTTGCAATTACAAGTAAGCGCGTACAGGACATCATGGGGAATCATTCCATGGTGCCGACCCGAGTAAGTATCTAGTACTACTAGCTTTTCTAACATGAAAACTACTAACGCGTTCCCAGAACGCATTCTCGGAAATACTTACTGGTGTGGGACATGACTACCACAAGTTATTCGTCGTGGATTTACTGCACGAATTCGAACTCGGCATCTGGCAGTCGGTGCTCACCCACCTGATCCGGATGCTGTACTCATTACCGGGAGGGGATGCGCTTATAGCAGAACTAGACTCGAGGTATATTTGTGTCACTACGCCTTGGGGAACATGCGCTTAGTTGTATTACAGATTTCACAGCACCCCAACATTTGGACGCGATACCATTCGCAAGCTACCCGGGAGCGTCTCTAGGCTCAGTAAATTAGCAGCTCGGGACTATGAAGACATCCTACAAGTTCGGGAACTATCTTATGATGCTGTTAACTCAAACTGATAGACGAGCAGAGTTCAATACCGGCCTTTGAAGGGCTCTTCCCTGACGAGGACAACAAAACGATACTGGATCTCATATTCCTACTTTCCACTTGGCACGCCTACGCCAAGCTCCGACTACATACAGACTCAACTCTGAAGATGCTAGAGACTGTCGGAACTTCCTTGTGTCAAGCCCTGCGACAGTTCACAAGCACCACTTCTGCTCGCTATGCGACCAGAGAGCTCCCGCAAGAAAAAAACGCGCGTGTGGCACGCCAACAGAATCAGCTGAAGCCGCGTGAAATCAAAGCGACCAAGAAGGCGACTCGAAAAGCCACTGACACAGTAAAGCACAAACCTTTCAACATGTCTACGTACAAAATGCACTGTATCCCAGACTATCCTCAAGCAATCCGGCAGTATGGGACCACGGATTCGTACAGCACACAGACAGTATGTTGATTAGTAAAATATATTTTCCGGGTAGCTAACCCCTCTGATCTTGGTAGAGTGAGCTCACGCATCGCCTGTCCAAGATGTGGTACAGGATGTCCAACAAAAATCGCAGGTATATCCAACAGATCGCCGACAGGGAGAGCCGGAACCGATTCTATACTGCTATGTGCGAGGAATTGTCTAAGGGACAGGTCCCATCTGCCTCCGTGTCGGGGAATGAGCTTGAGGACGCAGGCCCTCCCCCGATCGCACACCCTCCTCTTCAACATGAAGAAGCGTCACCGACTGACCCAGGTGAGCGTTACTGGATGCCCAAGACCGACGCATCTACCTGGGACCTCGGTGATTGGCTGTATCAACGCCGAGGAGATCCTGCACTCCGTGTAAGTCATGGGCAGATGTATGACTCGGATTTGGTGGCATGGTGCTGATATAGATCAACACACAGGAATTTCGTACTCGCCTACATGATCACCTGCGGGCGCGCATCCAGGGCGTTCCATATTCCGGCGATGAGCACGACTTTACAGCTAAGGACCGTGATGAGATCATCATTGAGCGGAATCGCTTGCATGTACATAAGACCATCCGCTTCAAGTCAACAACCTATGACGCTCAGAGGATGGAGGAAACCGCTAACCCCCAATCTCGCGCAGATATAATCGTCCTGGCACACGAGGACGACAAAGAAGGGCAGCCAGCATTCCCGTATTGGCACGCTCGGGTTGTGGGAATATATCACTTTATGGTTCGCGAACGCACCGGAAGGTCCGAGTCAAGCTCAGGCCTCACTGATGCCAGGCGGATGGATGTCCTACACGTACGATGGCTTGGGTTGGACACTGTCAACGGACGGAGTGGGTGGCGCGCGCAACGGCTGCACAGGGTCGGATTTCTGCCTGACACTGACGTACTTGGGCCGGCTTTTGGCTTTTTAGATCCCAGTGAGGTTATACGAATGGTACATCTGATACCGGACTTCGTTTCAGGCCGAACCAGATTTCTACTGTCAGGGCCTTCTATGGCCATTCAAGGCCCTCAGTTCCACCCGGATGGAGAGTACGAAGGATACTATGTCGCAATGCACGTGCTGGTCACTATTGCAGTCGCTCTGTCCTACTTAACATTGCTATAGGTTTTCAGATCGTGATCTATTTATGCAATATCGTGGCGGGGGAGTTGGCCATCTTGGCACGCGCCAATGTGACCATATCCTGCTTGCAGATGAACACATGCCGCTGGGAGAGATACAAGGGGCCAACGATAATCCGGTTGAGACGGCGGAATACCAGGTTGCAAGTGACTCAGATCTGGATAGCGAAGATAGAGATGAGGATGAGGATGTGAGCGATAGAGGGGAAGACTACGAGCCCGAGCTGGTACTAGCAAATTCAAACGACGTAGACATTGTTACAGCAGCCGGATTTGCCGCACTATAATATCATGATGCTAGTTATAAATTAAATCTATAGCCAAGTCTACGGTTTTCAGCTCCTTGTTATATGTGCTTACCATTATCTGTGAGGAGTTGTAGGCCTGCTAGAACGACGACAATATTGTAAGCGATTTACAACAGCCATTAGAATTATCGACAGATCGTAAGCGCTTACACTAGAGCCATCAGAATTACATGGAAATTATAAGTGCTTACAAAGTAACTGTGTTCGACTCGAAAATCAGAAGCGCTTGTTTCCTACCAGAATAATCTATTGGGGTTGCAGGCAGTTACCATTTCGTTGTAATAATACCAGAGGCTTAAATGCCACTATAATCCGCTTAAGTAATTTTCGATTCGATAAGCCAATAAAATTTTTCAAAGTTTTTGCTGATGTACACCCCCTTTCATCTGTAGACCCGAACACCGCCCCCACCCCCGTTGACTTGTTGTGAATAGCATGCCCCCCATCCCCCGCTCACTAGCATCACGCTCCGCTGATATTAGTCAAATGTAGGACAGTCTTTGTGGAATCTCATCGTTCACTCTAGTTGGCTCAGTGGACAGGTGTCGTTAGCCCGTTAGCCCGTGGTTATCGAAGAAGAAAGACATAAATTACGGGTCTGGATTGACGGCCGTTCTGTTTGTGCTGCCCAAGCATGTCTTGAGTTCTTGGGTTAATACATTTGATCTTCCTTGCTTGCAGGTTGATAACTCTGTCGTACAACAAGAATCGCTAGGTTATAGAGGATGCACAAGTGCTCGGAAAATTCGCCATCCGTTGTTTCCGGTGGCCGCTGGAGGAATTAAGAAAATAGGAACCGAAAACTCGGTGATCTTTGTGTTAAAAGAAAACGGCAGGAACGGGCGGGAAGTGGGACTGAAGTGGGCGGGATCTACAAGCGGCCCGCCTTGCCGTTGCGTATTGTGAGCTGAGCATGTGTGAGCACATCCCCTAGACCTTGCTTTTGTTTTCGTTTGCGATTTTCTCAATGACCTTCAGCACAAACCAATACTGGGGTACACCCGATGGTCACAGTGGTGATGGTCCCTCATCTCCCGATCGCACAGAGCACAAGCCCAATATCAATGGCGATGTCTTCCATGGACCATGTCACCCAGCTCACCAATCTCAAAGAGAAAGAAAAGTCCCGTCGACAAGATCCCCTTATCCCTCCCTCGGACGGCACCCCCGTCAACAACCTTCCGAATGAGTTGCTTTCGAGCATCTTCACCTTAGGTTCGGAGGCCGAAAAGAGCGGCTATGACGACAACGCAGAAGAGAAAGAGGAGGTGGAAGAGGAGGGACTCCGTCTCCCATTCCAAGTGCTGGTGTCTCATGTCTGCCGACGATGGCGAGAGGTCGTTATCGGGATCCCGACCCTGTGGACCTATCTCGACTTTGCGCCGAGGGCCCGCCTTTTGATAAGTCCCGGGCCTGGCTCGAGCGGTCGAAGGACCAGCCGTTGGATATCGAGATCGACTGTACCATCGACTCAGACCCGGAATCAGGATCAGAACCAGACGACGGATCCGAGGATCAAGCGGACCCGTCTTCGGAGAACGACCTCGTTGCCCCGCAGGACCGCGTCGCGATGCCAGGTGGTCCCCCTGTCGCACCCCTCGGGGACAAGGGGCACAAGCTGAGTTGCCACGTTTCTCCCGCCGACCTACCCGTCGTGCGAGGCCTCATCCTCCCCCACTCTGTGCGGTGGTGCACCTTCGAGCTCCTCGTGGACGATTTCCACCTCATGTACAACACATTGGCCACGCTGTCTTGCGTCCTCGAGGCGCCTGAGCTTCGAGCACTGAGGCTATGCCACTACAACGACAATAAAAACTACGATCATTTCAGTCCGGTGGACCTCAAACAGCCGTTTTTTACCCCGTTCAGCGGGCGTGCGCCTGAACTGGGGCTGGTCACGCTGCGGGGCGTGCACGTCGACTGGGAGACATGCGCTTTTCTGCAGGGCCTGGAGGAGCTCGAACTCGCATATCACGCGAAGGACGTGCGCCCGCCATACAAGATCTTTACCCGCATTCTGCGGGGATCGCCCGATCTACATACCCTCACCCTCTCCGCGTCTGGTCCTGCCGGCGACCCCGAGGTGGATTGGCCTGCAAACGTGATCGGGCTCCCGTCCGTGCGGCAGCTCGGCCTCGCGTCCCTCGAACCATCGTACGCGTCTGCGCTCCTAAAACGCATCATGTTCCCAAACTTGTTGGTCCTCTCATTGGACTTTGATAACTTTGATCAAGACGACTACTCTTCTTTCATCACCGAGCAGCTGACCAAGCCGGCCCCCAACCAACGTCACTCGTTGTGCTATAACCTCGTCGACCTCAAGCTCTCCGGCATGCAATGTTCCCCCACGGCGGTGAGCAGGTTATACTATGCGCTTTCGAACCTCGTCTCGCTCGACATCAACTTCAACCACTTGCCATACTCGTTTTGGTTGGACCTGTTCTGGGTGAACCTTGTTGACGAACCTCATGACACGATACCAAAACTCACCACACTCACGATGTCTGGCCTCAGTGGCGCGTCGATGTGTCATTTGCTGACCCAGCGGCCGAAGATCAAGCACGTGCGGATGGACTCGGAAACCGACATGACGGAGGAGGATGAGGCTTGGCTTCGTGCGCACACCGAGTCGTTTGATTCTTTCGATGACTCGGATGACTCGGATGATGGTGCGGGGAACGAAGACATCATCATCCGCGACCTGACCGACGAAGAGGGTGATGGAGTACCGGGGGAATGGGATGACGACAGCTCGATAGAGTGAAATTGCACCCTTGCGTTCTAACGCTTATGGCCACTGGGATTTCTCTTTCTCACGAGGATACGATACGCTGTATACAACAAACCACTCACTGCACCAAACAGTAACGTCCTTACTCACTAATACAGATCGAATATAGCCAATACATCCTCCGCCTTATCTCTTGGTATAGCGACAGAATTTCCATGTCGTATCGCGAGAAAAAACGTTCATCCGTGCGAGGTGCGGATGTGAGGAAGAATCAGGGAGATTTGGGCGGAGTGGAGATGTCTTTGTAAGAGGGCTCCACCATGCCGAGGACCATCTCTGGGAGAAATCTTCATCGTAATCAAAGTCGAGGCTCTTCTCTTTCGATGACTTTTTCCGTCCAGGTGCGGCCGACGGGGGTCGGGCATCGCGATGAGCACCGTGACCTGCATACGGTCGTCCAGCGCGCTCTGTTCAGACGGGTTTTCGCCAGACGACGTCGGTGCCCCCGGCCCAAGGGACACGCCAAAAGAATAAATAGAATAGAATAATCAACATGACAAATTCACCGTGACTGACCTGGTCTGCAGTTTTGCATCCTTGTTTGCATCACATGTTGTACAATTACTTTGCGCACAACATGCCCATAACCAAGTCGACACCTAGTTTCCATCGCATATCATCAAAATGGTGACCTTAAAATAGATAATTTCGACAATGTACAATAAGTGCACAATGCAGGAAAGGAATCTAGGGGGAAAAAATATGGGTGTATGTTCAATGACCGCAGATTCATTCCTATCTAATCAAAGCGCGCATATCCTGGTCTCCTGTCGAGTGACCAGTGCCTCCTCCCAAAAGAATCGGAACATCTCATCCCTCATCTCGTCCGTACATCCGTGCTTCCCTGGCAGCACCATGTCCTTCTTCTTCCCGCGCGGCCCCACGTCCAGCGCCTCCATAAATGCGCGCGACGCCGACCACGGCACAAGCGTGTCGTCCGCCCCCGAGAGTGCCAGTATGCGCTTCCCCACGAACGCGCCGGGTGGTGCCGTGGTGGGGTCGTACGCACGCACGAGCGCGCGCAGCGACTCGGGGAAGTACGGCGCGGTGCGCGGGATGCCGAGCTTATCCGTGTACAGCTCTAGCAGCGCGACAATGTTCGCGCTGCCACAGATCGGGATGCCTATGCGGATCCGCGGCTCTGAAATGAACAAACGTACGCGTTACGGTTGCGCGCGGGTGGGATTGCAAAGACGGGTAGCGCACCGTGTCTGAGTGCGAGCCACGTCGCGTGCCCTCCGAGGCTGAAGCCCGCGAGGACCCATTCGCCGACGGTGCGCTCGTCGTGCGGAAAGACGTATGACGGGAGGACATCAATGAGGAAGGAAACGTCCTTCACCGCGCCGACTACAACCAAAGCAAACAACTCGTCACGGTCGATTATATGAGTGTAATAGAGACGTCGATTTACTCAAGGTGCTATATATGTCAACGCTATGCGAATTGGTGGGGGGAAGGCTAGTCAGCAACCGGTACAAATTGCTTCGGAAGGGATGCCGCTTGGACACTTACGCCTGACGTTCGTTGTGTTGGCCCGCATTCTTGCTCCATCCCAGGTTCCCACGTTGATCTACCATCCTCTTGCCGTGGTTCCGTTGATCCTACCGTGAGGACAAAGTCGAGAATAAACCACTCGATATCTGTAGGGATGGAGTGGCTACATACGAAGGTGACCACGATGAAGTCCCGGGGTGCCTCCTTTGAAGAGGCTTCCTTCTCGGCTGCCCATGAAAACGCAGCTCGCGCGGTAGGATCAATGTAATCGGCCGATTCGGTCCTTCCGTGCAAGAAAAATAACACAACGACGGGTTCTGAGGTACGTTTGTCGCGCAAGTTAGCTCGTGTGTACACGTTCGTGGATAGACCGGCAACATTCAATGTTTCTTTCACGACGTCGGAAGTGGCCATGATGTGAGAGAGGGTGTGAACTATGTGTCATTACGACTTTATTCTATCGGATCATGATGCATCAGCAAAACAAAAGTGACTAGCGGTACTAAATCTAGGCTGTTGGTTGTAGGTAGTACACAAAACTAGAGTATTTCGTCTTGGATCTAGTTTTGTCTGACTTGGTGATAGTATAATTACCTAGTGCCAGTGCTAATAGTGCACCCAGAAGGTCTCGAACGACTAGTAGAGAATCATTACACAGTCCATAAAATATAGAAAAAAATCATTTTACATAGGACAAAATATCTACAAGGTAGCTAAACGAATACCCTCACTCCCGGCCCCGCTCCCGCCATTCCCGCCTCCGCCCTATTGTCACCATCTTGTCAAGGTTGGAAAGGTAAAGAGAAAAACCGCACATGGTCGTAGTTACGGTTCGACCCCCCCTCCCCGATAACAGTAACATGGACCTCGAAGTGCTGAATCTCAAATAAGGCCGGGCTTTTCCGGCAGTGTAGGATGACCTAGTGTTGCCGCGAGTCGATGCGGTCCGAGTCGAGTTGCCAACTCGACGTTAACTCTAACTCGGGAGTTCACACCGGTGCAACTCGGGAGTTCAGCAACAAACATGAGCCAATGGGAAGCCTTCAATTCCGAAGGTTCCCACGCCTCTTTGCTCAGAACCCGATGAACCCGAGCAACCCGAACAATGAACCCGAAAGCACGATACGACGAGAAATGAAGCAATGTCCTTTGGGTCTGACTTCCGAGACAAACAGGGGGAAACAGTGGCAACTGAATGCCGTCTATTAGGGAACAAGAATGGGTTTTAAATACAGAAGGATTTACACAAATGCGAAGCGAGCCAGTAAGGTAAGAGGGTACAGAATGAATGGCATATGGTGAGGGTGGAAACCGAGCAACAGGGAGAGAGAGAAAGAGACTGTGTGTGTGTGCGGCAAGATTCAGAGCGACGGGTGGAGGAAGCAAGGAGGAAGAGCGGGGGACAGCGACAGCGCAGGTGAGTCATGTGATGACATTCCGATGGAAACAGCCGAAAATGAACGAAACACGCTATAGTTTTTCGTTTGCAGGGCTCCGAGTCTCTGTTAATACAATGTATGCACTCATTATTTTGGTACAGACCACATGAGGTTGTTATTTTGGTAGTGGGGACAGAGATGGATCAAGAATACGACGAAGGAAATATCTGCAACGCGTTTTTTGGAGACAACTCCCGAGTTGCACCGGTGTGAACTCGAGGGTTCGAGTCGAGTCGAGTTGCGAAAGTTCGGTCCGAGTCAAGTCCGAGTTAGAGTTCACACCGGTGTGGACTCTAACTCGCGGCAACACTAGGATGACCGACACCGGGTGAATGGTGATGTGGGTGATGCATGTACTGTAATGATTGAGGCGCTCTCCGACGACATCCTTCTGAACATATTTCGTCGTTACATGGATGCCTCTCCCATTTTGGTTTACGCTTGCGCACGTATGCCAAAGCTGGCGGCAGATTATATTTGCATCACCTCTCGGTCTACATCTTCGACTTTACTGTACATACGGAACGCCTGTCTTGAAAACTCTACATTGTTGGCCACCCTTCCCTCTTGTCGTGAACTACGGAGGATTTCCCAGACTTCGTCCACCTGCTTCCGGGGACGAGGACAACATCATGACCGCTCTCGAGCAATCTGATCGTGTTTGCTTCATCGGCCTCACAGTCTCAACCTCGCTCCTCAACAAACTTTCCACAGTTTCTGAGCCATTTTCGGAATTAGAAGAGCTTGTTCTTCTGTCCCAAGACAGCATGCAGTTGGCCCCCACCAGCGCTTTTCGGTGGGGCCATCGCCTTCGTACTCTCCGCTCGACTAGGATTGCGATTCCCTCACTCCCGCGGCTTCTTTCACCCTCCCACGACCTCATAGATCTTCAACTGAATGAGATTCCAGGTGTTGGGTATTTTTCCCCAGAGGCGTTCGCAAATGCCTTAGGCGGGATGACCCAACTTGAAACACTTTCACTCCATTTCCTTTCCTTCCCCCCTCGCCGAAACTACCTCCGCTTGCCTCCACCGCCAGGGGACCGCGTTATTCTCCCGGCTCTCACCCGCTTCAGATATCGGGGAGTTAGCAAGTACTTGGACAATCTCGTAGCCAGAATAGATGCTCCTCGTCTAGGGGATATCGATGTCACGTTCTTCAACCAACCCACCTTGGACGCCTCGCAACTTGGCCTATTCATCAACCGCACAGAAATGCGGAAGTCACCTCTTCAGGCAGAAATTGTATTCTACGAGGATTCCATTTCCATCACCTTTACCCAGCCAGGGACCTCTACACGGCTTGGATTGCAAATATCGTGCGAGCAATTAGATTGGCAGTTGTTCTCCATTTCTCAGATCTGTGACCATTTTTCCTCTTTCCTATTCAATGTAGAAGACCTAGGCATCATGACGATTGGACCATCAAGTGTGCCGGATGACGTGGACGACGACCAATGGCAGGGACTTATCCGCGTATTCGACCGCGCAAAGGACTTTCGTGTGGTCGGCGAATTTGCGACAGAAATCATGCACGCTTTTTCAGCCGACGAGGAGCATGAGACTGCACTCCCTTCTCTGCGGAATCTTCACGTACAACCCATGCATATGCATGGACCATTGAAGGACTTCGTAGAGTCATTTGTCACCCGGCGTCGACTCTCCAGTCATCCCGTACAAATAAATTCACCATACATTGGACGGCCAACGGCAGAGGAAGTGGAATCTGCAAAGAGACAGGTTCAAGTACAGAAGAGATCAGCTTTTAATCGTACGTATAGTTCGTTCTTATTCAATTTCGCTTTTATAATCTTCTCACTTCAGGCTTCAAGAGGGTTGTCGGCCGTCCTCCGATTCCAGACAGTGCAATTCACGAGTACATCCGAAATTTAGAATATCTTGATATAGTGCTGTGCAATATTGAGAGGTATATACATATTGCATTCGGTGCTCTGAAGGATGAGGACGTTGTCCGAAGAATGTTCACCATGGTCAGTTAGTTCGTTCCTTAGCTGGAGGACGTAATTGACAGCGTGGATAGATGGCCCCTACCAAATTTCAGCTGGAGGAGAGTAAGAAACCGAAACCACGATATGTACTCGAGCCCCGTGCCATTCGAGGGATGATCCAGGAGGCGGATAACATGGACCAGAGGCTAATGGCCGTCCTTGGTGTTAGGTCGGCAGTGCCACATCAACCGCAACAACCACCTCGTCCCACTCCCTCATTTAAACAACACGCTCCTGCTGCTGCGCCACTTGTCACCATAGATGGACCCAGTCCACCTCCAACCATTCCTTTCCAACCAGGACACTGAAAGAAACAGTCTCGAGCGCAGGCCCGTGGAGCGGAAATGTCGACACCACCGCCACTGGTTCCAAGCGTCTCTACTTCGACTCCGCGAGCAGCGACACCTGTCTCCACGGATACCCAATCCCAAAAGGGAAGGCTGCAGCGAAACCGAAGACCCCAGCTCGTTGCGAGGTGTCAATAAAGCCAACAGCCTTGAAACGACATCATCTGCACCCGCGGTTACTTCGACTCCAATGTCACGAAAGGCAGTGTGAAGAGGGTCTGGGAGGACGAGGCTGACAGCGCTACGCCGGGGGTCACATCGAAGAGGGTGAAGTCGGATTGGGGGGAGCACCGAATGAAGAGGCGCGGAAGCCAAAGATGTCAAGACTGGCGAGCAGGCGCAGGCACTTCGCAAGGTTTATCGACGAAAAATGCAGAATCTGACTGAGACGATATTGCCAGACTGAGTACAAGTACAAGTGCTGGATCGGGTGTCCGCTCGGCCTACCAATTCCGGACACGGAGTACTACGAGGAGTTCTTGCGAGCACCCCACCGGGCTCATTTGTTCATAACTGCTGAAGCGATGAGTATCTTACAGAGGGCTTCTTGCATGTATCTGACGAAGAAGACAAATTCGTCATCGGTCAGGGAGCGACAAAGATAGTGAAGGCGGTCTGCCGTGGGCCTCCATAGAGGAGGTTGAGGAGGGCAGTAGATAGAAAAAGGTCCCCATATGGACCTTTGTTTCTGGGTCTGCCATTTATCGATATTGCACAAGGTCTGCGCTTTGGAATCGCCGAATGTGGTTGTGTAACGTGTCAACTGTGTTGATGAAAACGTTGGAATTTGGTGGTACCGATTGCCTGACATCTAATTGGGGATGAAATGTATTTGGATGCTTGGTGTACCAGACACAACGCGGGAAAGGAATCTAGGGTGTATGTCCAATCCGCGAATCCGTTTCTCTAATCAATGCGCGCTAGGTCTCCTGCCGAATGACCAGAGCCTCCTCCCAAAAGAACCTGAATAGCTCCTCCCTCATCTCGTCCGTGTACTCGTGCTTCGTCCCTGGCTGCACCACGACCTCCTTCTTCCCGCGCGGCCCCACGTCCAGCGTTTCCACAAACGCGCGTGACACCGACCACGGCACGAGCGGGTCGTCCGCCCCCGAGAGCACCAGTATCCGCTTCCCCACGAACGCACCGGGCGGTGGCGTGACGGTGTCGTACACACCCACAAGCGCGCGCAGCGATTCGGGGAAGTACGGCGCGGTGCGCGGGATTCCGAGCTTCTCCGCGCGCTGCTCCATCAGCGCGAGATAGTCCACGCAGCCGCAGATTGGGACGCCTATGCGGATCCTCGGCTCTGATGAAATGAACGTACGTTACGCGTCTGCTACGCTGCTTGCGTGCGATTGTGAAGACGGGTGGCGTACCGTTTCTGAGCGCAAGCCATGTCGCATGCCCTCCGAGGCTGAAGCCCGCGA
Source organism: Lactarius hengduanensis (assembly GCA_021525025.1). Lineage (NCBI taxonomy): Eukaryota > Fungi > Basidiomycota > Agaricomycetes > Russulales > Russulaceae > Lactarius > Lactarius hengduanensis. Next base: position 15,649 of record JAKELI010000162.1, on the reverse strand, counting down.
GGACCCATTCGCCGATGGTGCGCTCGTCGTGAGGAAAGACGTACGACGGGAGGACATCGATGAGGAAGGAAACGTCCTTCACCGCGCCGACTACAAGCAATTCGTCACGTCTATTGTATGAGAGTGGACCAGAGGCACCGGTTTACTCAAGATGCTATACATGTCGACGCTGTGCGAATTGGTGGAGGGAAAAGGCTAGTCAGTGAATTTCATCAGAAGGGGACGCCGATTGGGTACTTGCGCATGGCGTTCGTTGTGTTGGTCCGCTTTCTTGCTCCATCCCAGGTTCCCTCGTTGGCCCACCATCCTCTTGCCGTGGTTCCGTTGATCCTACCGTGGAAACGAAGCCGAGAATAAACCACTTGGCCTCTGCAGGGCTGGAGTGGCCACATACGAAGGTAACCACAATGAAGTCACGGGGTGCCTCTCGTGAAGTAGCTTCCTTCTCGGCTGCCCATGAAAATGCAGCTCGCGCGGTAGGATCAGCCAGATCAGCCGACTCGGACCTTCCGTGCAGGAAGAACAGCACAACGATGGGCTCTGAGGAACGTGTTTCGCGCAAGTTGGCTCGTGTGTACACGTTCGTGGACAGACCGGCAACATTCAATGTTTCCTTGACGATATCAGCAGTGGCCATGATGTGAGGGAGGATGGAAGGAACTCCACTATCGGAACGTTATCCGGGTCGCATTCCATGCCATATGCCATCTGCCGTCTTTACCCGTACCTGGGGTTGCCCATCCTACTAAAGGGTTGCCTTTTGAGCTATTTTGGCCATCCTTACCTATCACACATACCGTGCTCTCCATCAACAACAATCAGGTAGGGCAATACATTACAAAATGAAGGAGACCTATATTATGGCAAACTCTAAACGTAGCATATCCCAAGCGGTCTATTTGCATATAATGACTGGAACGGCGGCTGTCCGAATGTAAAAGACGAGTAGGGAGGCGTGCATTGGGCATCAAGTCCAGAATGAACAGTGTTCAGACGTACCCGACAGCGGTAACAAGCTGATAAGAGGGTCATCTGTCTCATTACCATCGGTTACCGCCACCGCCCTTGCTGCCGTAGCCGCTGTCGCGACTACCATACCCGTGGTCCGAGTTGCCGTACCCGCCGCTGCCACCACCTCCACCACGACGATTGCCGGCGCCATAACGGCCTGCACAAATAATAAGTAGGTGGTCCATTAAAAAGCTGATCTATAGCTTACTGCGACCACCACCACCACCACCGAACATCGTCATTTCTTCAAGGGCAGCGGGAACATTAGCTTTAGCCTCCTTGAGAATCGCGACGAGATCACGAGCTGACTTCGCGTTCTCTGTGGTGAAGTAAGTATAGGATGTCCCTTTCATACCGGCTCGCTGGGCGAAAAAGGAGTCAAATTGCCGTTCACAACAAAAATATATCATATGCTCACCCCAGTGCGACCAATCCGATGGATGTAATCTTCGCAATTGTTCGGGAAATCGTAATTCTGTGGGGACCATCAATAATGCAAACAAGGACAACGGGGAAACCTTACGATGACATAGCCAACGTCCTTGACATCTGAGGATTGCAGAGGTAGAAGAGCAGGCATTGCAGAAACGCAGAACGGATCAAAGAAGGAACACATAAACACAGACGCAGCCCGTTAATAACGAATACGGTAAAGATGGCAAGCACTACGACATCGCCGAAGACAGAGATCACAAACAGCCAGTGTACTATGTCCAAGGGTATATGTAACGGGCTAACGGCCACGCCACATCGCATCCAGGCTAAAGACGGGCAAGAGTCTTGTGCACGCATTGATCAAGTCCACAACCGCTATACCACCAACGAACACTGTTCATGGGGCCCAGAAACCATGGTTGGCGCCTGTGACGCCTACCGATGGGTCCAGCGGGATTACGGGCACATAGGCAAGGAACTGGGCCCCTAACTTGTCTATGCACGAAATCTTCCTCGCCCTGCAACGCACTGGAGACGTACCCAGGAACCTGGTAGATGAGTTGTGTCAAGGAAACACACAGCAGGCCCGCAGCACCACCAATGAGGTGTAGTGTCAACGGACCCCATCATCATACCAGCGAACAAGCACAACAAAGCAGCACAGCGGCCAAATGAGGCCACTTGCCAATTGTTTGTTACCCATAGTGTCTCGACGCAACGTCGGAGCACTTGCGACAGTCAAGAAACACATACCGAGGCCACGAGACGCAACATCTGTTGCAATGAGGATCGGAGAGTGGCCGGCCTTGAACTCGCCAAGGACCCAGTCACGTTCGCGCCTGCAAAAATTATCAGCAAGACGGGATTGGTAACAACAGGAGAAAAACGCACTGCTCCTTATCGCCGTGAATGGCGAGTGCAGGCCAGCCATCTTGACGAAGATACTTCGTGATCTCGTCCGCGACACGCTTTGTACCAACGAAAATGAGGACCTTGGCGTTCTGGGCGCTGATGACATCAAGATGCTTGATTAACTTTGCACGTTTCTCAAAGTCGCTGCAGACTTCAACAATCTGGGCGATGTTATGGTTGGCCGTTAGCTCCATTGAGCCAATATTGACTTGTATGAAGTCCTTCAAGAAATCCTTGAAGGTGGGAGGTCAGTTCGGCTAACCGGAAACGGATCATCAAGGAAGCACACACAGTAGCTAGACGTTGCACATCCTTCGGCCACGTCGCCGAAAACATGAGTGTTTGGCGATCGGGGCGAATTTGACCAATAATTTTACGGATCTGAGGTTCGAAACCCATGTCCAGCATGCGGTCCGCCTCATCTAGGACAAGATAGGTGACACGGCGAAGGTTCGTCTTCTGGCTTTCCAACATATCAATGAGGCGACCAGGAGTGGCAATCACGACTTCGACACCGCGTTGGAGATCGCGTATTTGCGGTCCCTTTGGCGCACCGCCGTAGATGGCAGTATTACGAATACGCGAGTTCGACCTGGGAAGGTAAACAGGGTGAAATCGAAGCGAAGTAGGTGCGTTAACATACCCAAACTTGGTACACTCTTGCTGAATCTGAACGGCAAGTTCACGTGTCGGTGCCAAAACAAGGGCGATTGGGCCATCTCCCGGCGCCAATAAAGGTTGTCTGATACAGGGGTCAACATGAAATTTTTGTTCAAATGGGCAGTGCTTACGCGTTGATGTGAAGCATAGCAGGAAGGGCGAAAGCAATAGTCTTTCCACTACCAGTCTGTGCAATGGCTACGACATCTCTTCCTGAGAGCGCCATGGGCCAAGCCTGACACTGGATGGGGGTTGGCTCTGAGAAGCCTTGAGCACGAATGGAAACCATAAGGTAGTCGGGGAAGCCAACTTCGTCGAATGAAGACACGGGGCGAGGCACATTATGCCCTTGCACCTGAGAAAGGTTAGAAAAGTGTAGCCCATAGCAACTGAAAATGAGCCGCACCTTGATCTCCTTGACTCTGCGAAATTCTTCAATCTCGCGGTCGGAATGTGCGCTGACGCGCTTATCTTCAACGTAGAAATTTTTTTCAAAGGGAATTTGCTTTTGCTGACTCCAATCGATAGTACGGAGGCTGCCACCGAGGTTGTCATTCATTCGATCACCCCCCCAACCGCCGCCGCCACCACCACCGCCACCGCCGGCGCTGCCATAGCCTCCATAGCTACTATAACCATTACTATTGCCATAAGACTGGGAGAAGAAGTAAACGAGTGTTAGGCGGAGCGATTGGTTGTTGGACGACATACTCTTACCATTATGAAAAACCTTTTCTAAGAGACGGGTGGAACTGAAGAATCTGAACTTTGGGGAGACAAAGGGATGAGAAGAGGGTGGAGGGTGTGGGGTGTGGATGATGATGAAAGGACAGAGAAACAAACCGCGAGTCCGGTGGCTGGAAAACCCGCTGATTTTCGTTCTCACGCCCTGCTTACGAATACACCGTGGCACCTGACTCAGAGTCACTGTCACTGTCACACTCTGGAACATGGGGCAAACAAACAATGCGGGACACTTGGCACTGCCACTGGCAGGCCATCGTGAAACCCGATTGGTCAGGTTTTCTGAACCGGCCCTTGAGAACCCCAGTTACTTTGTAAAATGCCGCAGTGATCCCCGTCACTGTTACGGTATTGTATTATGAGCATTGCGAAAAGGAAAGGATCCGGGACAGGAAAATAATTATATGAAATACGGTATCCAGGAGGGTAAGGACAACGAGAAGTTGATCGTTCGTGTGTATATATATAATTAGATCCAAATTCAAGACAATAGTCAGCCGAGATACAACCACGAATCATGTCAAAGAAAACTTGGAGAGCAAGAAACGAGCGAAAGCTAACGATGTTGTGTGTCCTTCTCACATCATAATGCAAGGACTCTTTCCGCGAAGGCCCCTTTTTTTTTTCTTCTTTGGGGGTTCAACGGGGTAATATTCGCGCATTTGTCGAACAAGATCTTCGAATGCTTCCCGCACGTCCCAGTCCCGCTTCGCCGAAGTTTCGTACACGGGGATCTTCCAACGCGTTGCGAGCTCCCGTAGGGTAGCGCTCGAAACCTCACGCTCGTTGGTAAGATCAAGTTTGGTACCGACAAGTACCATCGGAATTCCCTGTAATAACCGGGCGACAAAGCATCAGTGGCGGTAGGTTGGAAACCGCCGATCACTCACACTACTTTCCCCTTTTATGCGAAGAATTTGTTGTCCTAAGGCTCGTCACTTCTCGCAGACTGGCTTCAAGAGTCAGGCTAAATGTAAGCGTGCAGTCAGCTAAGGAGTCCAGTCTACACTCGCTATGGTAAAATACCTGAACACGAGAATGAAGCCGCGGCCAGAAGTAATGTATAGTTCGTTGAGAGCAGTAAATTGTTCAGCACCGGCAGTGTCGAGGACCTCGAGCTATATCCACGGGGGCACTATTAGTATGGAGATAAGGTGATGCTTTCCACGGCAAAAGTCTACCGCAATGGAAAGCGAGAACGTTGCAAGCCGCCGGTAATGTAGGCGGCTCGATCGGCACTAACGGAAACAATACCCACCCACGTCAGTTCCCCATCAACTTCAATTGACCTCCTGTATTCCTCTGTTCGGATGCATCAGGTGAGGCAAACACGTGTGGGGTGAGCGCACGCACCTTGAATAGTGGGGTCATAGTTTTCGACAAACTCACCTCTCATAAAGCGAACGGTGAGAGCCGACTTTCCAACACCTCCAGCTTGGCGCCGAAATTAGTTGTGTGGCACGCCGCGTGAGTTAAAGGAAGAGGGACCGACCACCAAGGACAACCGCATTGAATTCACGCATCCTATGATATAAACTAAGGAAAGGAGCTATGACAGCGCGTCATACGGTAGCCAGACCGAAGAGAGGGTGGGTATAGGGAAGAGAGAGGAGAGATTGCGTTGTGATGCCTCCCAATTAGCTCACGCGCGGCGGCCCTGCCATGCCGCGATGCTCCATGTCCATTAAGCTAAAGTAAATTATGTAATTTATTACAATTGTTGGCAGCCCGGTCCCGCTTCTCTTGTCCTTCGAGCCCACGCCGCTCACGAGAGCTCCGAGCACCATGGTTCATTCAAGGGTTTTTATGGACTTTTCCATTGACGGCTCTCCAGTCGGAAGGTCAGTATTTTCAAGTCTGCTCTCTTCTGTTCAACCTAACAGGTTCGCAGAGTAATATTCGAGCTGTTCAACGACGTTGTTCCCAAGACATCAGAAAAGCACGTCTCACCATTTATTTTCTCACACACGGGCTAATTATCTCCTTCTAGCTTCCGCGCACTATGTACTGGCGAGAAAGGCCTCTCCCCCCTCTCTGACCGGCCGTTGTATTACAAGAACAGCATTGTTCACCGCTCGATTGCCGACTTCATGGTCCAAGGTGGAGGTAGTACCCCACTGGCCCGCGTTTCACGCGCCGCTGTAGTCTGACCGTCCGATAGATTTTACAAAACGGAACGGGACAGGTGGAGAGTCGATTTATGGCGGTCCCTTCGCTGACGAAGATCTCACGCATCCTTTGGACGCCGAAGGGTCAGTTCTAACCTACCTCTGGTTGCGCTGCATTATAAGTTGATTCATCATGACAGGTTACTATGCATGGCCAACCGTGGTCCGAACACCAACAGCTCGCAGTTTTTCATCACCCTGCACGCTTGCCCCCACCTTAACGGTAACATGTCCCCCTCGTTCCCTGGATTGAGCTGGGCTCACGCCCACGTAAATATAGGCAAGCACGTCGTCTTTGGAAAAGTCATTCGGGGCTTTGACGACGTGGTCCGCAAGGTCGCGCAAGTGGCCACAGACGAGAAAGATCGGCCTGCGGTCCCCGTGATCATATTCAACTGCGGTGAGCTCGAGCTGCGGAAGAAACATGCCCCGCCACGTTCGTGTGTTTCTTTTTATTTTGAAAAAAAAAAGCCCATCGCTTATTAGATTACTTTGGCAGCGAAAGAGCTCTCTGTGAGCGCTAGCGAATCTGAGGATGCATCTGACGGCGAGGGCGAGAAGGGCCGCAAGCGACACAGGCGTCGTCATCGCTCTCCGTCTTCTGGTGGCGAGGGCGAGGAGGATGACAAGCGGCACAAACGGAGGCACAAGCGTAAACACCGACAGGACAAGGAACGCTCTCGCTCAAAGCCGGCACCTATCGAGGAGAGCGAGCCCTCCGGGGAGCGGAAGGAGACCGAAGAAGAATATGATGCACGGCTGGAGCGCGAGGAGAACGAAAGGTTGGAAGCCGAGCGCAAGCGCGAACTGGAGCGGCTCAAGCGACAACACGAACAAGAGACGCCGTCTACAAACGGTGTGCGGTTCAAAGGTAGTTATTTTTTTCTCTCATTATTCTCGGCGTCACTCATGACTCGCACCTAGGACGGGGAAGGATGAAGTTCGTCGACCCAGAGTTGCACAGGAGACGATAATCTTTGGATTTATTCTCTACTCCACATTGACTCGACTTGGTGTCCGTGTAAAACGAGACTAATATAAAGTTACTTCGTGAGAAGGAAATCGTCAAACTCGGGCATTGTACAATGTCGACTACAAGGCAGACAAAGGCGCGGCTACAACTGCAAACTTTGATAATTTCTGCAGAAAAATGCTTTGCGTGCAGGTATGCGAGGACGTGAGTAGAGAGAAGCGAGATCCAAAAAAGTGAAAGAGATAGTGAGATCATGTAGAGACGCGTGTCATTTCAGTTGGGGATAATTAAATGGTGACCTCTCCCAGTTGTTCTGTAATTTCGTTCACTTTTGGACCTTCGTCTTCCTTGGATTCCTCGTCCCTCTTCCCACCAGCCGCCGCCGCAAAACTGAAAGCAGGGCGAATACTCGTATCGTGTGACACCCGCGGCGAAGGAGGAAGCGATATATCGCCACTGCGGCCGAAAGGCGGCGTCCGTGGCGCTCCTTGACGCGAGTTGCTGCGCGACATGGAATGCTGCCCAACGCGATCTTTGGTGACTTCGCGTTCCTTATCGAGGCGTTCGGAGATGACCCTTTCCTTTGCCGTCACATCCACTGGTCTAGAACCCCCGTCAGCATGTGAATAAGGCAAGCGATGCTGAATACACGAACCTAGCGGCACCGAAGGGGCTAGGCCGATTGGCGGGGTTGCTCTGAGCCATTTGGGAGAGGCAAGAGGAGAGGGCGTTGTAGAAGTATTCCCCGAGCGTGGCAAGAGTTCAAGTTTCCGGCGGGTGATCTGGGGAGTGGGTGGAGTGGACGATGTCGCTGGGTGGCCTCCAAGTGAGCAAATAACCCGAAGGAGAAGGCGATCATCGACATACGAGATGTGCTACTGCGTGACGAGAGACCCGCTCGTGGCGCGCTCCTCCAGTCGTTATCTGCAGAGGATTCGGGCGGGCCAGACGGCGGTGGCATATCACCGCGCGCTCTGAACGAGCCAAACTTACGGCCCGTCCCCTCATCTTCACTCGGCTTGAATTTGCTGCCGATAGTCCACGTCTCTTCTTTGTCCGCCGCGCTCTCCGAGGCAAAGGAGGACGAGTTCTTGCGTCTTGAAGCACCTTCAGACTCAGGAGGTGGAGGAAGCCTCGCAGGACGATTAGAACGCCAGTCACTAGAAGTTTCAGAAACTGAAGTAGGTGCCGCGGCCGAACGGTCAGCCGGCGGTCCATCATAACGCCTACGTGAAGAATCCCGATCAGGAAGAGGTCCCTGCCGTCGCCATTCACCGGAGAACTTCGGGTCATCAAAGCCGCCTGGACCAGAACGCTCCTTGGCTAAGATACGTCCGTCAGATGGGCGATCCCAACCCTAGATGAAATAGACATACGGGGCTCGGCGACGCTCACTCTAACCGTTCGTCCCGCCAAAGTCTATACGTCACGTCTGGTTGAGGATACGATTTGGCAAGTTACAAGAAAAGCTCACCGATCCGGTCTTTGTGAGAGCAGCCTTAAGATCGTCCAAATCCTCAAACTCTACGTAGCCGAAGCCCTTCGGCCGCTCATCACGATCCTTGATAACCTTGACAGATTTCGTCTACAGGGGCTGAAAGGTGAGTGGGCGTCATGGATAAAGTCCGACACGTGAGCGCACTTTCAAGCCATCGAAAAAGGTCTCGAGATCGTTCTCGGTCAGGTCAAAGGCCAAATTTCCAACGAAAGCTGTATAGGGGGGCTGAGTGGGCAAGGGAAGGTCTTCCCTTGGAGGGAAAGCCTGTCTATCCTCTTGAGTTGGCAAATCCGGTTAATGGAGACCAGATGAAGCGACAGAAACGAAAGACTCACGCCTAGAGGATAGAAAATCGTCCCTCCCTCCTCGGCGGTCTCCGCGATCATCATCTCCTCTCGCAGCAGCTGTGGGGTCAAAGGAGGTGAGGCCAAGCGCACGGCCACACGAGAGTACGTACGGGCTGTCGGCAATGAATCCATCTCATCCGCCCAAGAGCCCAAGGCTGTAGCGCCATCAGTTTAAAAATTGCAAGTGGAAGATGGCTTGGGAACGCTGACTATTATCACCCAGGAACTCGTTCAAAGACATTTTTTGACCCTTTTTCGGCGCTGGGAGAACATTGTGAGCTAGGAAGGGTGTTGAGGAGGGGATATCTGACCCATCTTGCGTGTAATTTCGCTTGTTGCAGTGTAGAGTTGCACACTATTTTTTTGGTCCACGGTAAATGTGATGCTTTACCGTTATTTGGCCCGGCACGGCTTTATCAAGTCAAAAGTCAATCACCCACCTACTCATCAACAATGATCCTGCTCGAGGTTCGTCCTTTCTTCGTCCGTATCGACGTCGCTCACATGTTCGTCAATAGCCGCATAACTATATTATCCAAACGACCTTGGTGGACAAATTCTCAAAGTGTGCAACCACCCCGATGTACATATCTCTCCGGCGCTGAGATCTTACCTTATCATATAGGCCCACCTCTCTCGATGTGCAATTCGTAGATTTCGATGGTGTCAGGTTCCACCTCTCCACGCCCGAACGCAAAACTGCACTTCTTCTTTCCATGCACATTCATTGCTGGGACGAGCTCGTTCGCTATGGCGCTCTCGACATCATTCGAAGAGAGTACGGGTCGCTCGTACAGGCGCAGCCAGAGCCAGAGTACAATGTCAGCCTCGTCATCGATCTCGATACGGCACCTCCCGAAGGCGGTGAGTTTTCAAGGGGGCTTGGTTTATGCACCTTACTGACCGTCATGAAGAGCAAAGGGACAGTTTCATCCACTCCATTGCACTCATGAAGCGAAATGCGCTGGCGGCGCCCTTCGAACTAGCATTCAAAAAGCAGAAGGAGCTTGAAACTTCTGCTTCTGGACAAGGAGATCTGATGGCCATACATTATCGCAACGAGGAAGCTATCTATATCCAAGCTGCACATGACCGAGTCACTGTCATCTTCTCCACAGTCTTCCGGGAAGAGACAGACCGCATCTTTGGAAGGGTCTTCCTACAGGTTCTCTCAATACACGTCGAGCGATTCACTCAAAAAGCTAATTATGCCCCCAGGAATTCGTGGACGCACGACGGCTACCACAGATTCAGAACGCACCCCAGGTGCTCTTCACAAACCGTGAACCTCCACTTGAAATCAGGCAGGTCCCGGGTCTAAAAGACTCAGAGGATGTCGGCTATGTTACCTTTGTCCTCTTCCCGCGCCACTTTGCCAATCTCAACGTCGCCGCTGGCACCATCTCGCACATCGAGCTCTTCCGCGACTATCTCCACTATCACATCAAGTGTTCAAAAGCCTACATGCAATCCCGTATGCGTCACCGCGTGTCCGAGTTCCAGAAAGTGCTGAATAGGGCCAAAACGGAGGCTGCGAGTTCGGAAAGAAAGACTGTGACGTACGCCCCTCCCTTCTGTTCGTGCGCTGATCGCGGTGTTGATAAGTCCTTTCAGTGGGAGGACCTTGCAAACACGGTAAATGTAACGGTATTCAGTAATCTGGATGTATTATTACTATGTCGGACATCCAACGCGCGCGTTCAGAAGCCTTCTGGGAGTGTTTCATTGAACCTGTGGCCGACTAAGGTCCTCATTCGCTCACCGATGCACGTTAACTCCCACATACAACAGGGGGCGTCATGCTCCCCTTTGGTGTGCATCTCACATTCTCATCACACTGCCCGAAATCCAGTCGATCGCTATCGTGGGTTTGGCATGACAGTCCTCATGACCTGCACAACTATCCTTTCCATCTGTTGTTTCGTATAGATATAAAGGTCCCCGGATGCAAGGTGCATCCCGAGGCGTTCCCACTATGGTCGTCTTCCCGCCAGTCGCGCGAAGCTGCTACTTCTGCTCGTACTGAATTGGACTTGTTTGTCGTCAACGCAGGCAGTCACGGTCACCATCCCGCTGACCGCCCCGCCGTATGCGCAAGTACTGTCGCGCTCACTCGTCTCGTTTCTCTCTAGGGTAAGATAGGTAGGCCGACTGGATTGGGAGGGGCATCAGGGACCCAACACGTTGGATGACTTGCAGGAGAACCCGTGATAATCAGGATCTGGAGGATCGCACCAACTTTGACCCGTCAGTGTAGGTACACAGCTGTCGTCGGGTGCGAGTTCCGTCCATCCGGTTCTCATAAACATCGTCGTTTGCCCAGTTTTCAGAAAGTGTATTTCTGGAAATCTCGACGACGGTGCCTTGTCTTGGGTCCACTAAGGACGTCGTCGGGGACAATTTCTACTCCTTTGCCCCCCCTTAGTGACTACTTGGAAAGCCGGTTCATTAACGTAGCTGCAGCACTCTTCTGGTTATTGTTTTACAGGAATACGAGTCACTTGGGAGGTCAATTTCGGTCAACTCAATCTCGCGGCTGCTTCCCTCGAGGCGAACGCCAATCACCAACGCGTTTGCCCCACGGCCTTTCAAAAATTTGGACGTCACACTAGAGGCGATTGACTCGGATTGAGGTAGGAAACGAAGCTGATCTATACATAAGCAATGGGGCGCGAAACAGCTCCTTCAGCAATACATCTTACAGTAAGTAGGTTTTGCGTGGTCAGTATTGGGGGGAAAGCTCAGCATCTACGGTTTCCTGCATGCGTGTACACGCAGATGGACTGCGTTCACGTAAGACGTCACAGCAGCCGCTAACGACATTCTCAGGAAGAGGGTCCACTACAGGAAGCGGCCTTTGCGTCTTCGCACACTGGCACGCTTACCACCTTTAGAGCGGCATTTATTCGTTCCCTGCGGACTCGCGGATCAAGCCATGTGTTCACGGCCCTCACTCGTACGATCCTGTCGCATGATCTCGCAGGATCACTACAGCGGCTCATTTTGCGCCGGCACCGAGTCGGGCATCAGGGGCAGCCTCACGGGATTTACGCCAGACATCGCGGCAGTGTAACAAAGAGGTCTGGCCTACGTGCTTGGGGGGGACGAGCAGCTATGCATGCCGTGATAACACGGCGGGTGCGGCACTATGCGTCCTCGATTTCGCTCTGCTTGCGGCATAACGAGGGTGTACTTCCAGAGCCTTGGTTACAAATACATTTTTGCGCATCGTACTCACTCTGCTGCACTATTTTCTTCACTAAGTTTTGAACGACTCGGAGCAGGTTCAACCCACTGCGCTGAGCCGCTCCATTTTGGACGGTTCGCAGCTTCCGCAGCCGCTTGCGTCGAACGTACAATCACTCTATTATGCCGGCATCATCGCCGGAGAAGCTATCGGACCATCGTGTCTCACACGCGTATTCGAGCTGGAGATTAAGGACACGCGTTCTTCGAAGGAACCGCGGTATTCATTGTCCTCGACACGTTCACATCTGGTGCGCGCGGTTCTGTGTACATCAACCTCAGCTTGTCGGGGCCTGGGAAGCATCCGGCTGCTGTCACCATCAAGTGACTTCCAGTCCCATAAGACGCCATAGTTTGACCACCCTTGGGGGTATACTCATAATTACTATTTGTGGCACATGGAACCGTGAATGTTACAGAAGGTATAATCTGGGGAGGGCAGACGCACGAGACTGCAGATAGGAAGATGAAATCTTGCCACGGGAAACCGTGTATGGCGTGAGCCAGGGCATTGAGGTCTGCGACACCGAAGTTGTCTTGTTGATATTCTCTGTATTATACAATGTTCCATTACGCATTGGGAGGGATCAAGTCCTAAACAGATGAAATAAAAAAACGTTCAGTCATGGAAAGAGATCACGGGTGAGAAAGGGCCCAAGGTGAGAAAATCAGAACGGTAGTAAAATTGTCTCATACCATCGTCCCCAGGGCACATAGGCGTTTGTGCCCCTTTGGTGTAGGGCCGATGGCCATCGAACGCAAATTACGAGTAATACATCCTCTATGCAAATGCTCAAAAAACGAAATTACGCACCATGTGGTCAGTGGGAAAGACGAGGTTCGCCATCACGTGACGGACGCTATAATTGTGGGGCGGCGATGATGTCGATGTCCAATCAATCAGCCATGTCGCACCATGATAACCACGGTCACAACTGTGGCGAACATGCACACGATGGTGACCACGACCACGACCACGACCATACAAGTAACGGCGGTCCCTCCGATAACCTGTTTGCGCACATCGACCGCAGCAACGTTGTCGCGCTCAACTCGGACCACGGGGGGGAGCGAGTGATCAAACCATGGGACGAGCGCATGGACGAACAAGTGGTGAGTGTTGTTTTGCCCACGATATCCTGCGTGACGCATCAAACGTCGGCCTCACTCGACGCGTCCATAGTACATCGAGTCGGACGCGGACGATCAGCTGTCGGTATCGGGGCCTCCTATTCTCACGACCGCTCACTCATGAACGACGTGAGACAGCATCATCCGTGTCCCCTTCACCGGATCCGTGAAGCTGCGTTCGCTCCTACTCAAATCCGGTCCAGCCGACCAGACGCCTGCCAAAGTCGCACTCGTGAGTGTCTTTGTCTCCCACTACGCGATCTCTGTACGACCCTACCGCAGTTCGCGAACGTGGACAATTTCGACTTTGAAGACGCCACGGACAAGGAGCCCTTGCAACAGTTTGACGTTGCAGTAGGACGCGAAGTGGGGGAGTATGCGGTCAAGTAAGCCAGCCCGATCCACGATCCCTTGTGCCATGAGACTCAAGGCTTACGTCCCCGAAACTCGCAGGCCCGCGAAGTTCTCGAACGTGTCTTCCGTCACTCTGTTCTTCCCAGCGTCCCAAGGCGCCGACACGACTCGGATCTATTACGTCGGATTCCTTGGCCAATGGAGCGAGGTGAGGGCTTATCTATAACACGGATGGATCTGAAACTGATTATTCTCCCACCTCCAGCGAAAGCAGGAACCTGTCATTGCTGTCTACGAGTCCCAGGCCAACATTGCCGACCACGAGAAGATACAGGGTACCGAGGGCAACTTTTCTTTGCCCTCGCACTGAGGAGCGTCGGTCGGTTGCACACTGATCAGGAGAAGGAAGATAAAACATCCGACCTGTATTGTTATCACTGGCCTGCATGCCATACCGCTCACTTGTGTACTTTTTACATACATCACCCCCGTGTTTTTCGAAAACAAGACATATATTACACAGCAGACGGAGAGAGAGAAAGAAGGTGCAAAGCTAATAAAGTTACGTGTCCGGAACGCGAACGGTATAATAGAAAAAGAGTACACCAAGGTCGAAGGGGATCCGTCATTGCCCCTGGCCGCCCTCCCCATTACGATGCATGAACGACTGGAACATGTCCATCGTCACCGCACCGGAGGCCTCCTCTACCCTCCTCCTGCCCCAGCGCCATCCATGGTCGTGGCTCCGCCTGACGCACCAAAGCCGGCGCCGGCAAGTCCCAGACCGATGCCCGCACCAGTATTCATCCCGTTCCCCCCGTTGCCAAACCCGTGTGGGCCCAAACCGCCGGAAAGGCCAAGCCCGCCGCCGCCGCCATTTGTGCCGTGTTCAACAGCCCGCCGCCCAGGCCTGCACCGACACCCGCGCCGAGTCCGCCCCTCAGCGCACGCTGCATCTAGCATAGCGCGCTGCTGATTCTGCTGCGCCTGTGCTTCTTGTTGCTGCTGCTGCTGTATCAGGTTGAAGATCGTCTGCCGCACCGCAGGGTCCAGCTGCGGTACTCGGGGCTTCGGCAGCTCTGGCATGCCAGACACCGGAAATGCAACACAGATCAGGCCCTGCGAAAATGGCGCGATGAGAAGGTTCATCGTGGTCCGGCCCTTGCCTTGGATCACCCATGCCGCAAGTGCGTACTACCAAACAAAATTGTGAGAGCTACAGGATTCAAGACGGGATTCAATAATGTATTCACTTGAGTCGTATCTGATTTATTGGTCAGACCCTAGCGACCGGCCCTAGACCATGCGGTCTAAATTGACTGACCACCGACCACCGACCATTGGTGACCTTGGTCGCTCCGACCTTGACAACACTGACTGGCAGTGGCATGTCGCACCGTGATAACCACGGTCAAAATTACGGCGAACATCATCAGCAAAACGACATGAGTTTAAACGGCTTATTTCATCGCTTAAATTTGGTCATTCTATCACTAAGCCATCAACGGTGATAAGCGACCACTAATCACATCAATCAGATTTAAGACTACTCAGAGCAAGATTCAGAGCCTTAATTTTCACTCAAACATGCGGTGTTAATTCATAGGAACACTAAGAGAGTAAGACATCAAAGTATAGCCTAAGTCCCGAGTTCCTGAAGACTGTCGTGTGCCCCGTGCCAACTCAACACGTGCACTACCACCCTGGTCGAATAGGCGTTGTTGGGCTTGGGGTCGCATGCGGAGGGGCATTGTCGTCGTCGTCGGCGTCGTCGTCACGGTCACGGCCACCGCTTCCATCATTGCTGGCAACTTCATTCTGGTCAGGGTCGTGTGCGTGCCCGCGGCAGCGGGATCGTCGTGGCTGCCACAGTTAGAGAATTCATGCGATACGCTGCTGAGCAACAGGGGGGGTCGTCATGGTCAGGGACTTGGGGTTGCATGCGGCCGGCTCGGTCTCGTGGTTGGGAGCCCGGGTTGTGGCTTGCATCGTCGAGCCGCAAGTGGCTACGTTGTCATTGAAGTGGGGACTCGCATACAGCAGCTGCGTCACCGTGGTTGGCGGTGCACGCAGCGTCGTCGTAGTGCTACATTTGAATGTATTCCGGTGTGCGCCGCGGTGGTCTAAGGGTCACACGCAGCTGACTCATCGAACCTCAGGTCTCAAGTTT